>JANDBE010000047.1:29332289-29342568 GCA_024320915.1 Erigeron philadelphicus | reverse complement strand
TATATATCTGTATGAAATTGAAAACTTAAATAATATAATGGCGTTGTGTGATGAAAGTTTGCATAAGTTAGAGCATATTAGGTTGAGGAAGTGCCACAATGTGTCATGTTTAGTGGATGATAGTACTAGCTCTTGTTGGGATGCAGGGAAAACAAATGAAAAGTATTTCATGGGTCTTAAAACTCTTAGGTTGGGGGATCTCAATAATTTGGAGGTGTTATGGAAATGCCCAGATAAATATATAAGTCTTACTAACCTACTGTCACTTTATATATCAGGTTGTAGTAAGTTGGAAAGAGTATTCACACTGCGTGTAGCTAAGGGTCTTATCAATCTCAAGTACCTATTTATTGAAAGGTGTGAAGATTTAAAGGAAGTGATTTGGGGTGGTGATGGTGGAGATAACGAATCTGGAAATATAATTGTGCTCCATTCTCTTACTAATATATCCCTTTTAGATTTAAAAATACTCAAAAGCTTCTACTCAGGAAGTGAGAATTGTAGCATCAAATATCCATCTTTAGTGGATGTTCAAGTCGATGGATGCGAAAGCATGGAGACATGGGGACCCGGAATACATGAAAAACCAGCCAACCTCAAAAGTTGGTTTGCGAATGGGCATGCGCCAGGATTGAAGAAATACACTTTAAACGAAAACAGGAAGGCTGAGGGATATGAATTCTATAAAATCCCCTACAAATATCACAAAATTGAGGATGCTATGCCAAGATGGAAAACGAAGTATATTGAAGACGAAATAGAAGACGATATCATGGACGAGGGTAACAGATGTTCGATTATGTAACCGATTATGTAATGATATTCATTTATGCAATGTTCTATCTAATCTTTTTATTCTATAATTAAGAGAGTTTATAAAAAAAATTTATATGACATGTTTATTTAGTTGATAAATAAGATTTTTGCTTAATTGTAATTCTATCCATCCCTTACCCTTTTCCCACTTACCCTTTCCCATTCCTTAAAATATACCAAGCACCCCCTAAAGTAAGTTTTGTACCTCTTTGTAATTAATCTCTTTATTTTTAATATGTATCTATAGACTATAGTTAATTTATTCAATTTTTATTATATATAACGTGGATAATTTAGGACTAAAGTGACTTAAGTATTTAGCTAAGTTTTTTTGTTTATTTGTCATTTTTTCCTTTTTTTAATATTTTGTGATATTATTTAAAGGAAATACTTAATCAAGCTATTATTTAAGGATTATATAATGAATACAAGAACAAATTTTAAAATTTTAAACTTAGATAGTATTATCTAGATCGATTATATCGAATTATTTTAGCATTAAATTAAATATGATATAGTGATTATTTTTTCTTTTCATCCTTTGAATTTATTACTTTTTAGTTATTATATAAACATCCAATTGGAAATTAACTCTTTTAATTGAAAATCATGTGCAACCTGGCAAAACAACTAGGAAGATTTTCAAAGGTATCATTTTTGTAACGTGTTGGTTTTTATGGAGAAAAAGGAATAATAGAAGATTTCACGAAGGAAAGTGTTGTGTGGAGAAAGTGTTCCACGACATCAAGGCTATAAGCTTCCTTTGGTTCAAAAATAGAGATAGAAACGGAGACTTGAGTTGGAAGGATTGGAATTGTTTCAATTTTTGTGTGTAATTGTATACTCTTGTACATTATAGTTGTGCCACTCCGTTTTTGAGTGAGTCGGCATTGTAATTAATAAAAGTTTCTTTCCAAAAAAAATAAATTCTTTTAATCTACGAAGCTCATTTTCACTCATCGCATCGGACTTTAAATTCTCACATGTAATGTGTCGCATGCCTTATATAGGCGTCGCATTAGTTTGATCAAAGCAATGCAATATGCAATACATCATATCATGATGCTCCGCATAAATGGGGTTTGTCATAAAAAAGGGCATAACTGTTCTGTTAGTTTGTTACACGCAGTTAGTTAGCTGATGTATATGTACTTCATTTCATAGTAAATGAAACAAATCAAATCTTCCCCAAAATCCTCTCAAATTTTTTACAGTATATGTCAATTTGTCAAAAACGTTATTAACTATTACCAAAATAGATATCAGGGAATGAACTAAACTCAACCCGACATGTTCATGACACATATCAAAAATGACCCTTTTGACCATAACCCATTTTAAACTGTACTTAACGTGTCCAACCCACTTGTTTTACATCCTTGAGTACTGCCCCTAAATTTGAGATGTTTTGATTAGATCAAGTTGACTGCCTGGAACCCAGAACCACCTTAACATGTACGACAGAAAAATGCAGCTCAAAGAAAATACTACCCGAACAACAAATCTCAAGTGCTGAAGCATTTAGCACAACCATAGAAAGTTAAGACAACAAATTATAAACACGAGAAAACCATTTGAAATTATAAAATGCTTCAAGCATCTGAAAGTTTTTTTTATTATTAAGTCTCTCAGGTGAAATAACCTTCTCAATAGCAATGTAAGAAACATCAAAGACCATAATAATATTTACACTCCTAAGATGACTACTTTGTTATTAAAATGGAAGATACTCCTTATGGTAACTCATAGCTTATGGTTGTGAACCGTTTCTAGTAGCCACCCTGTATGTATGCATTCAGACGGTCAAGCTCCTCCCTGTGTTCACTCACCACAGCCCGAACCACATCTCCTATGGAAACCATGCCCTGCATTCCCTTATCATCAATCACAGGAATGTGTCTGATACGGTTATCTGCCAAACACAAGGAAACACACTGGTGTTACAGCCATGTTTGCATAGACATATTGTCGATCAATATAAACTAAAGGCGTTAACTTTGACCCCTTTACTTATGACGAGGTGGATTCATATAATGTTTTCATCTCCAACGGGTCAAATGGTTAGCTAAAAAGGAAGCGGGTCATATGAGTCTAAAAAATACTTGTTCTAAACTAAATCCATTTGAACTCTTACCCAAACCACCCATTATCCATCCAGTGAAAGTATTAAAGATGTACAACGACAAATCGAGATTCCATATACCTGTCATTAGCTGCATCGCTTTCAGAACCTTAGTATCAGGAGTCACCGTGATAAGTTTGTTCTGCAATCAAAACAATAAATTGAATTTTTTTTTTTTTTTTTTTATAATTATCAAGATACAGGATTCAATAGTGTGAAGTTTCCCCATTATGATACCTCTTCTGTCATAATGTCTCCGACCTTGGTTGACTTGGATGATCTCCCCTGAACAATGATTTTCCTGAGATAATCTGGAATATATAGCCCGTTTGACATCAAGGTGTGGACAAAAACAAGGTGCACATAATAGAGCTTTAATTTAAATAGTTCCGTTAATAAATGAAAGATTAAATATGTTTAACCTCTTTCTGTGATAATTCCAGCCATGGAGGATTTTTCGCCAGGTTTAACCACAACCAACGCACCAACATTGTGCTGTGTCATCTGCAATACATATTTTCATTTAGTCATGATATCTGATATGAACAATATACATGTATATAATATTGGTGTATGTTAGCAGTTAGCGTATGAAACATAAAGTGGCATTACCGACTTGACAGCATCATACACAGAATCATCAGTGGTGCACCAGAGCCACGAGCCATCAGCACCTTTTCCCTTTGCATTCAATACATCTGAAATTTTGGTGCTTTCGAAACCATGCTCTTCTATACGAGCAGCTGAAGTTGACTCATGGCGTGACAATATTAGTGGTCGAAGGGGGTTCACTAACCGAACATGTTGGAGAACTGCGTTCTTCACAATGCTTCCATTTGACACGAATGCTCTGATTCCTCCTTGCATATCCTTTTTGTATCTATCACAGAGTCACAGTATCCAAGTCTTTTAGCTAAAGTCAACATCATTTCAAATTACCAATGTCATACTAACCTTAACTAAAACCAAAAACAAGTCATTTTAATACCTATCAATTTGTAGATCAATAAACCTACTAATATATCTTTATAAAAAAAATTAACTAATCATTTAAAAAATTCTATCTTTTTTGAAAGGCAATTACATTAATAAATAAGCACTAGCAAGATGCTAGGAATTACGACGACTCTAAGACAACCCTTTTGACCAGACCCAACCTAAACTTATGCAAACAAGAGCCAACCCCAACCCAAATCAATCATAATCTAGCTAACTATCCAACAAAATAAGGTAAACCCGCAACATTTACGCATCAATAACTTCTAATTAGGCCACATTCATTACTAAAACATGTGTCATTATAGACTGATACATACACATCAAGATGACCAAAAACAATTAAGTTCCTCTGCAGTCTGTTTTCATATGAATCTATATCATAGTAGCCTCAACAACTATCATGTACTTATTTCACTTTATATTTACAGAAAAGTTGAATATTTACACAGGCTATTAATATTGTTATATATTCAGATACTATATTGAACATCTTTAATCAAATCAAATGAATCCAAACATATTTTAGTTCTAACAACAACAAAAAAGATCCATTATCATCATAATCATTATCATCATCATTATCATAATCTCTTAAAATCTATATTTCAATTAATAAAGTTAATAAAAATCTTAACTTGGTTTATAATCCATTTCATCTGCATACAAAAAAGATGTAACAAAATGAAGTTTAAAGATTCATAAATCATAATAAAGTAACATGTACATGTACTATAGTTAATAAAGAAGATATATGATCAAGTGATGTACCTTATTATTGGAGAAGAAATATTACACACACAGAAAGAAAGAAATAAAACAGACACAGAGAGTGAAGTAGTGATGAAATAATAAGATACAGTGGGGTGACCACACTCTCTCCTAGTAAATAAAAGGGAGTTTAGTTTAATTTAGTTAAATGAATCTGTTCAGACAGACAAATAGCCCATGGTTTATCCATCTTTTTTTTTTTTTATTTATTTACAATTGAATAGACGCATATGATGTGTGCTAATCGCATAACGAAAGGGTCCCGCACTAAGTGGATCTTAAATAGTCTTTCTCACCATACCACCTCCTTAATTGGAAAATATCGTCGAGGAAAACCTACCGAACTTGAGACCTTGGAGTAAACTCCCCCGGAACCCCACATAGCAGGTTTAGTGAAATACCTCTGGCCACTAGGCTATTAACTAATGATTGTTTATCCATCTAATTAGTAAGTATTCTATAGAAAATTATAACATGGCTTTCTTAATATGTATCTTATCTACACATATTTTTGCATGCACCAGCACCATCATTTTAAAACAAGTGTCAACTTTTTTATTTTAGTTTGTTCAAAAATAAATATAAAATATGTTTTTTTTTAAATAAAACTAACTCTGGGTATTATTGTCATGTCTATTGACTATTGTAGATTAGTTATAGTTATGATCTTCATATAATCATAGTGTTATTTTCTTTATCTGAACGATCTTTAAAATTTGAACATTCTTTTTATACGGATTATATGATCAGATTTTTTTTACCTTTTATGTTGCATGTTCAATTAAATTGTATTTTTTTTATATACTCGTATATGAAGAGATAAAAACAAACCAACAAACAAATAAAAGAATAAATGGAAGAGAGTGGACCAGATAAGGTGCATTTTAGATTTGTAGAGGTAGGGACCATTTTAAACACATAAATTTAGGAAGATGAGTCATCATCCACCTGGAACATATCTCTAGGCCCCCTCAAATATAAAAAATAATAAAAAAAATATAAAACTTAATAATAAAATTGATAATGATCATAATAGAAAAAAGCCTACCCTTCTCAACATCGAGGACCCGACCCGACACAAGATGAAAATGTAAATTCAACTTTTGATGAAAATGTAAATTCAACTTTTGATGAAAATTGTAGTTATACTATATTCAAATAAAATTAACATTTTTTTCCTTTTAGTACAAGATAAATCTCTCACATAGTCACATGTTCACAAATCACAAGAATTTCTCCTTTCAATATTATTGCTAGTTTATGCACAAACTAGGGGCTCCATATAATTTTATTTTCTGATATCATATTAGTTTTTATTTTCTTTTGCTATTAAAGGAATTTTTAATCTAATTACAAAGAAAGCCTGTTCATGGATATGCGATCTAACCTACAATCTCTTACTAATACGTACTTAAGCAATACTTGTGTAGTTGTGTGTTGTGCTACATTAATACATTATAATTAACATATATAAGTATCATTAACAAAGTAGTAAAGAATCCTGCATATCATTCTCTATATGGTTTACCTGCATTTAAATAAAATATAAAAATATACCAATTGACATTTTTTTGGGGGTAAAGTATACCAAAAATAATACTCTTAGAATAGGTTTTGGATACTTTTCAAAAGATGACATAACAAAAATGATGAAAAATGAAAGGCTGGTATGCGAGTCACAAATGTCTCCATCTTAGCAATGTAATTTTTTTAATTAAGATCGTCACCTGTTAAATAGTTTATAGTATTATTTTAGATACATCTTTAAGCCTATTTGTTTGATCACTAAGTATATATATTTTGTTAATTTGACAAAACTTAAGACCGAGCTTATTAATTTAGGGATCCATATCGATACCGTCCATTCAACACAACTGTAATCATATACAAATGTGTTGTTCTAGTCGTAATAGATTTATACATGGTCAATTAAAGGACCATGAATCGACGTCGATGTGGCTTCTATGTGCCCAACATATGCATACATCGTATGCGTTTGAGATAACCAAAAAATAGTCACCATATAACTATGATATACGACCTTTAAAGTGATGTATTAAAACCCTTAAACAAATAGTCTGTCGGTGTCTTTCTCAAATAGTCAAATACGAAGTAATAAAAAATCATAGAAGACAACGATTGCTCACGAAGGCAACTATATATTTTTTAATACAAGTGATGTTGAGATAGTTTAAAAGAAAAGCAAACCAAACAAAAGAAAAGACAGAAATGCGGCTATCGGGTCAAAGACCTCTTAATACTACCGAGTACCAACACGGGCAAAGGGTCGTACGCGAATAAAAATATATCTGGATCAACTTGGAAGGCAATACTAGTGCGAGACTCGTCAACACTTGAGAGAGCGCAGAATCCAATGAATTCCTTCTTCAACGCGAAATAGGAAAGGGGAGGAAAGTCGACACATCAACCCAAATTTACCGAAGCCACAACCATGCATCTAATGACTCACTTTTAACTGGGTCCAGCTTTACCTTGATTATTTCTTGAGTGTTTGAAGGTTTTTTTTTCCGTAACCTAACACGGTATTTTTTGGATTGTCAAATTTTACATAGAAACCTATGTATCTAATTAACATAAATTCGTGCTTTGGATTTATTTATTTTTTTCCTTCAAATTTGTATATATCAAAAGTTAAGAATCTAAAAATTAATATCAATTATATCTTAATACACTGTAAGGTGGAAGATATTTATCTACTCGTATTTGATCTGTATTAAGATTTAGCAAATAACCTACAGGCTCTACATTGTATTGAGGGGCTTCAGCCCAGTTTTCAACATAGTCACTATTTCCGCCCACCATTTATAAATGGAAGTGATATTTGTATCATTATTTTTGATTAATGTACCACAACATGCATATTGTATAACTGACAATACAAGCTGACAATGCACAATTTTGGTTCATTTATCTAAATAAATTGTACGAATATCACTTCCCATTTATAAAAGTAAAAAGCATAAATATATCATATATAGAGTATTTGGAATTGGGCCTATAGTTAAATTTGTTCGCTAATTATTTTAGCCCAACATCTGACCAACAAATTGTGCCACTTACCTGTCTCTGTGGATGATTTTTCATACGTTTTGCTAAGTTCTAGGTTTGTCCTATAAAAAACAAGTTAGATACATGCGGCAACAACATCATTCAATCTCGTTGTGAACATAATACAAATATAGAAAAAGATTAATAAAAATCTGAAATGGAACATACCTTTTACTTTGTGGTATTATAAACTTTATTATTGCCTTAACTCTCCAACAAACTTATAAAATAATTTAACTTATACATATCGTAGTTTTCTTATATAGTTTCAATAGAAAATTTTTCTTAACCTTAAAGTAGGTCCATTTAATACACTTTGTTTAAAACAATTTATTTTTTTATATCCATCGCAAACAAATATTATAATTTACACATGGTGATGGAATCGAAACAGTAGTTGATAAGTCTGAAAAATGTTGCAAGTAAGAAATGAATCTATAATTTATAAGTATATTACATTTATGAATGACATTTCTAGAAAACTCAATGGCATTCAGTGGTGGATTCAAAAATTCGAGAGGATGGGAGCGAAAAAATTTATCTTGGAAACAACCAAACTATCACACTAACCAAACATCGGTCAAACAACATTTTTACTACCAAAAAATTTGCCAGGGCCTATCCCAAATTTTTAATGCCCAAAACGAAAGGAAAAAAAAACGCTATTAAATTTATATTAAAGCTATAGACAAACAATACGTTTGTATTAAGATGTTATAATCTTACTTAAACTAGCTCACTTATTTTCATTTCATATTAAGAAAAACCCTACAAACTTCATTTATTTTTATCTTTTATCGATAATAAAAAGAAAAAAATGTTACATATGTAAAGTTTTGTTGAAATTTAATTAGTTGGACTGAAAAAAATGAATTGTGAGGGTTTTTTTCTCTTTTTAGTAAATTGAGCGTAAATTGAATCAAATATAGAGAAGTTAGATTATCATTTAAACTTTAAAGTCTATTCCAAAACAAAAAGACTAGGCCTTTTAAGTCTTTGACTAATAACTACAAATACAAATGTTATTTGTCTATTTTGATTATGCCATTTGGATATCACAAATAATAACTAATAAAATCAGAGAGGCATAATATATATTGTCAGAAACTATGGGGGTAAATAACAAATTTCACAAAATATGTTGTCATCTTCTACAACACAACCTGCAACTTCATTTCTTCCATTAAAACTTGCAAAAAGCTTCGACTACACTAAAACACATGAGGAGTTTTTATGAACATAAATCTTTCTAAACAATTGGATTATATTTTATTTTTGGGCTGGGTTCTTTTTATGTTTAGGGTCTGAAATCTAAGTAAATATACTATTAAATGAGCTATGATGTGCTAATTTTGCTGGGGTCGGTCGCCCTCCTCACTAATGCTTTGGATCCGTCCCTAATGGCATTGACAATTTGACACCATGAACGCTAGCATGCAACTAGTTACATCGTATATATTACAACCATAGTTGTTTGACTTGTAATTTTTTACTTGACTCAAAAATATGATTTTTAGACTCTCCACATATAAATTCTTTAATATTTATTGTTAAATAAATAAATCACATGACCTCAATGAATTTAATAGGTTAAAAAAATAACATGTGAAAGATTTTATATCTAAGCTTAGGTAAATGATAGTCACATATTCTCTTTCCTCATTCTATATAACTATTGTATCAAACTATATTAATTATTAGTTTGCGAATGGTGACTCGGTCCAAAGTCATACAACGACTGATGACATAGTCATCTAGCGAGTCGACTCATAACTCGTAAGAGTTTAAGAACCATGTGTAGAGCTACATGGTGTTTCGGCAACCAAACATTCACATAGCTAAGATGCAAACCATGAAGAAAACATTTCTTTTGAACTAAGGTAATAGTCATCATTATCCAACTATTACGGAGTATTATTATAGTTATATACCATATGACGTACTTACTTATATTTACGTATTGATGATATATATCTGAATTCTTGATCAAATAAGTACAGTCATTTCAAATGTAATTCTTCATTAGTGTGTAATATATGAATGGTTTGTTAGTCTTCTTTAAAGGTAAGGTTAAAAACTTGGGCCCTTGGGGGGGTTTTTGTATATGATAACTTTTTTGGGCTTTGGCCAGCTTGGAAGAGGCCCAGTAGTTGTATCAGCCATGGGCCCATGCCCGATGCCCCATAGGGCTATAAATGAACCGAACAGTTCATCAATCGTTCGGCGGGAAGTTCGTTCGTGTTCGTTGGTTTAGTTAAATGAACGAACATGAACACAAAAATCCGTTCATTTAGTTAAACGAACGAACATGAATACATCTCTCGTTCGTTCATTTATGTTCGTGAACGTTCGATAATATGTTCGTGAACGATGTTCGTAAACATCCGTTTATTTATGTTCATGAACATCCTTTAATTTATGTTCATGAACATCCATTCATTTATGTTCGTGAACATTTCCTATATATATATATATATATAATATCAATATTAATTTAATGTTATC
>JANDBE010000047.1:28871687-28882458 GCA_024320915.1 Erigeron philadelphicus | reverse complement strand
GTTTCTTTGGTTGAAGGGGGGGCGGTGACCTTGATAGTGAAACCATTGAGAGTCATTGAGAGGAAAACGAGAGGATAAGAGAGAGGGAGATAAATCTAAAGGAAGAAGAGGAAGAATACCCTCTGGTCTACCGACAATATTCTGGCAGCCGGAGGTGGTGGGTGGAGGAAAGAGGAGTTAGGTTTTTTTTTTAGATTTGTTATTGAAAGGAAAACCGAGGTGGTGTGTGTGTATATATATTTTTTTAATCCGATGGTAATATGACAGTATTTTTCATTTTCGAATGTATTTCTACTACACGAGAGTACTACTAGAGGCATTGTAATACCGATCATTTATCCATTATAAAATCATAATTTGCGGTAACTTTATCATCTTATTTTCACTTTCCAATAATAACCGACTTAAAAATCCTAGCCAAACACTCCCTGTGCAAAAGAAATTCGCATTTTATATTCTGCAGAAATTCAAAATTTGGCACCAAAAACTTCCATAACCGCTCTCTCCAAAGTTCCAAACCCTAACCCGATCAATCAAATAATCCGTCACTATATCTATATCTATATCTATATATATAAATCCTCATCTATATCTATATCTATATATATAAATCCTCACATTTTCTATCTCTAATTTCGTCATCAATTTCATCAAATTTACACCTTAATTCCGTCCAATAGCTCACTCTCTACTTCATCAGTCGCACATTTCGCTTCTCGACGGTCCGTTTTTATCGAATTCAGTAGATTAAGCTTGTTCATTATTTTTTAAATTTATTATTTCGAAATATTATTTACATATTGTGTATGTATTTGCTATATTTTTGATCATATATTAGATTTATTAATTGTTTTGATTACGCCTATTTTGATATACTGCCGATAATCGATATCTGTCGGCCTGTTAAACGATATCCGGAACTTGAGATTGTTAGGATAATAGAAATCGTTGAAGTAGTTAATTTTTTGTATATAGGATTCGAGGCGTTTTTAGCAGCTAGGCTTTTTAGGTCTGGAGGTTTAAGCTGCAGGTTGATTTTAGCTTTAGAACGATATGCGCTTACGTTTTGGCCGTAGAGCAATTTCTCACAAATGAATCGGTTAAGTTAATTCAATTTTAGCTAGAAGAACCTTTAGTTGTATTTGATTCTAGTTATAGAAGGATCCAGTCTTGTTTTACGGTGACGTAGTAAGATAATGAACTTCGGAACCGCTGGCACAACCACATTTTACTACGTTAGGATAATTTTGCTTGTATGAATGTGGGTAGTTTGATTCTTAGGTGTTCATGTATGATTGTATTCTTATGGTGTTATTTACTTGCTATTTTGTGTTGTTTCGGTTATATTATATAGGTTGTAGAGTTATACTGCGGTTTTGACAATGTTGCAATGGATGGGAGGATCTAGACGGAAAGTCACAACTGTAAGTGTCAACAAACAAATTGATTTTTCTTATAGTTTTGAGATTTATTCAGTTTGTGTCAGTAATTATATCTCATGGTAGTTTTATTTCTTGATATTTTATGTCTAACTTTTATCGATCCTTTTATTATTTCTTGGATTATTTTGTGGTGTTATCTTGAATTCTTGGTACTATTCAAATCTCAGCTTTGTCTATGGCATGCTTGATTGCTAGAATTTACCCTGGTTAGCATATTTTTAGAATATTAGGTGATGTATCCGAAATATGCAACAGAAATGGTAGACACTGAAGGTGAAGGTGACTATGGACCATTTTTTAATTTGGGAGATTAGTAGAGACGAAGGCATTAAAATAAGTTTATAAATAATTATGTTTATGTATACGTGGCCAGTAAGAGAAGCTATATCTTCTGAAAAGGTTAATTAGAAACGATGGAAATAAGGATCTATATCTCACTATACGTGTATACCGTAGCCGAAAATATGTTATAATGATAAGAGTGAGCTTTAATCCTTCTATGTACTGATAGTCATTATTAGCCCATGTCAAAGTTCTGACAGAAATGCTGTTGAGTATAGTTAAGTTGATGTAGCATTCTTCTGATACTGTAATGGTATTTACAAACTCCTGATTCATTTATATGGTCCGCAACTGAAAAATCTTTTTCTTGCCTCCTGGAATGTTCTGGCGGTGCTTTAATGGAGAAATCTTCAGTCAAGAAAATCAACCCAAAAGAGGTATGTTATGTCTTTCATTTGCCTATAACATGATGGATGTCCTTAAAGAAAGTTTGTGGATTAAAGAAAGTTTGTGTAGATGCTTTTATCTAGTAATCTTTCTTTGACATTAGTTGGTTTTTACCTTTTGATCTGCCAGACAAAAACAATATTTTGAACAACGAAAACGGAAACAAGAGCAAGACCACAGTTCAAGTGTGATCGAGAGCTATGCTTACAATAAAGTTCCGAGCACACAATGTCATGAAAAGAAAAGATCACTTGATATTCTTAGTCTGCTTAACTTATCAAAACATGGTCAGGATTGCAGCCCGAGACTCCCAGAAGGTACTTTCTTTTTGTTTGTTTCTTTAGTTTTATTTACGTTAGTGGCTTTCCTGTTACTCTGTGTTTTTTTTTTTGTTTGCAGTACATTTTTTAGTTTTTTCCTGTTTCTGTGTTATTTTCTACCCAGCCGTGCACCTTTGTGATAGTTTTAGGAATTTCATGTCTTTGTTTATATGCCCATTGTAGATTGGGAAAAGTCATGGAAGTGGTGTATCGTATATGTTCAAGCAAATTGTGGAATCTCTTCACGAAACTTTACTAGATATTTGGGGTAGTTTTTACCATAAAAAATAGTGAAGAGATCAGTGCCTTCACACTGGCTACATATGTATGTTAAGATGCTGATAGTGCTGTAGTGGTATTAAGTCTATACAAAGTTCATCGACAAATATAAGCAATAAATATAGCACTCCTTTTTAAATACACACACATAGATTTTCCAGTGCATACAATTTCTGCTTCAATTATGTCTTATCTGATACTGTTTATGGCCTCATAACTGTAGAAGGCAGGGGAAGCCCAAATGTCAAACGTACAACACCAAACTACCAAACTACACATTGTCCAAATGCGATTCAAATGGAAATCAAAAATGCCTGTACTTCTGAACATGTTGTAATAAGGGAAACAGGTATATATCTATGAACAGTTACAGATTCCCTCTCTTCCATATTTTGTAGGAAAAATAGCGGGTTCTGTTATTGTTGAATCCTTGATTGATTGATTGAGCTGTCTCAGGAATTGCATCCAATCACCTGGAAGAGACAGAATCTCCCCGGGAGTAAGTGGATCTTTGCATGGATGTTCAGTAGATTAGTTTGACCTCTCTTATTATATAACCCCATGTTCAATTATCAAAGACTATATTTAGGATAAATTTACTAAACTGTATACATGAGGTCATGTGGGACTGAACACATACATGGTTTGCAGTATGCTATCACATGTTCATATATATGTGTAGTTTGGCTCACCTTTCCCTAAAAGGTTTTTTTTTTCTTTTTGTCTGGAGCTGGTGTTTTCATGCCTCTAAGGTTTTTCTTTGACTTCTATTCTAATAGTCATCTTGATGCTTCAAGACGGAACCAAGCCAAATATCCAATGAAGACGACTACTGATTACAGTGAGTAGATGATACTGAAGAAAGCATCTGTCTTTTTTACTTATATTTATTTTATGAAATCATTTGCCATGCACGTCTTAGGTCCACTCTTGATAGATACACTTATTTAAGTGCTTGTTATAATTATGTATAATAGGATACATGGATTGGTAGTTTTATCTTTCCGAAAGCACAGTGGTTATTAGCAGCTATTATGTTTGGAACGTTGACTTTATCAACAACTCCTAGTCGCGTCTAATAAATTGAGTTCGGCATTTCCTTTTTTTTCTCCCAGAGATGTCTGTCATTGATATGCTTGGTGATGATGAACCAAATAGCAGTTCAAGAGGAAATTTTGTGCATGAGAATCATGTTTCGTTTTCTGTTGAAGGTACATCATGGTTATACGATGGTCTGAAATTTTTTGATAAAATCACCTTTATATTTTTTATAAAGTTCCGTTTCCAAATATACTAACACACTCTTATGAAACCTACTGAATTGCTATAGTTTTGTTAAGCTTTCAATTTTTTACCCTCATATATGCATATGAAGTATGCCATTTCCAACCAGGTCTAGGAAAAGTGGGAACGGAAACTCCTGTACATTCACCACAACATCCCACAAGGTACCTAGTGGGTTTAAAGTTGTATTTGTCAATATTTTGCAGTGGTAAAGTAAAAAAAAAAACAACTGAGAAATATACACACATTTCATAGTTTTCTGCTTCTGGTGCCCAGGGTAGTTTTAGTTTTTATTAATCTGGTTGGCTGCTCCTTATTAAATAGTCAATATGACGCTTCAAACTTTCCAATTTAGCTAGTGGAGAACATCAGTAAATTGATTGTTGGTGACTTAGTGTCTAAGTGGAGATTTTCCTATTCAAATATGCATGTCTAATGACTGTGATGGCTCAAATTTAGCATTTTCCAGCTCTTATAGCTATGTGTAAAATATCTTATCCTTAGGCCCTTTGTTTTCTGTTTTCAAATATGCACTTGTGTTATGTAACATGTTGATATGATTTATAATTCCTTCGTATTGTAATCATATATCATATATATATAGTGTTATATTGTGGATTCTTTCTTATAACTATCATGTTAGAAATATAAATATCTATGAATGTCTATTCAGCACTTCACATTTGTTGTCGCAGAAACTTTTCCTATAAATGCTCTGCACCGCCCAAAATTTCCAAAGGATTTCATTCCTTAAAGAACATTGATTGCAGTGTGGATGACCAATTTTCTGAATTGGTGAGAGGTTCTTTTTGTTGGTCGATGACCGTCTTATTGGTCTTAGAGTCTGTTAGACATAGACCTGATTTTTACTGTTTTTCTCAAATACGTTATTTTACACGTCCATGCGGTGGGCTTAGTGTATGCTCTGATGTCAATGCAGGATCATATGGCTTTTGATGTTAATTTAGCAACTGATGATAGCTCTTTAGAGCTCCCTCCTTATCTAACAAAAAAATGCCATAATTCTAAGCAAGAAACAGTGGTTGGCAAAGAAAGCTTGTTACAGAATGCAAAAGATTTTTTAAGCAATGACAAAAGTTTTGATAGCAGGGTGGAGTTTGATGAATTAAATTGGCATGGTAATACTTCTTCGCTTTTTCTCTGCTACATTTGGCATTAGAAATTATAAGGTAAGATGTTATCCATTTGCAACAATGCATGATCCATTTTTCAATTCTCTGCTTTTCCAGAAGAGTCTAGCTTCTTAGGTGACAATTATTGTGGCTTGTCTCGAAAGAACTGGTCATGTGATTTAGATTCCAGTATTTTGAATCCGACGGGAAGAAGGAACTACAATAAGCCAGACTTCTCTTTTGAAAGTGTTCATATGCAAAAGAGGAGGTTTATTTTCATCAACTGCTTTTGATGTATCTACACTTTCATCTATTATAACAAAATTTTAACTGACAAGTTATATATGCAGACTTAGTGAAAAGGCAGCAAGCTCCCTCAACGATTCAGGTGCCACTTTTTTTTTTCTCTTAATGTTCACTCTTATCATTTCAGTTTTCATCATTGCTAAATTTCTACATTTAGTGATGTATCATTATCTGAAAACTGCATGAACCCATACGCTGTGAAGTTATAACATTAGGGGTAAACTACAAAATCTATCTTGCAGCACACAGATGATGCCCATAAGTGAATGAGATATCAATAATATTTCTTCTTTTGTAACAAAATCCATTCATTATTTTTAAAAATAAAATTATTGTTATTATAACTATTTTTTAATGAAAATTGTTTTCGTTCCTGTGTCCATCTTCTTCAAAAGGAAATATGGATAAGATGAAGATATTATAGAAGATAAAATATCAAAAAGGATAACAGTGGTGATAAACACAGTACTTGTGTTTTGAGGGATGAATCTAGTAATGTTATTGCTAATCTATCTATCTGTTACACTTTAGTGATAGTTTAATGGATTTTTATGATAATAGTGGAAATAAACAGGGCATTATTAATGTTGCATTTATTGCTTCTATCAATCAGCATACCTAAGTTCTTAGCATGTGCTGTTAGTCCTTAAGTAAAGTCCTTAAAAAAGTCAGAATTTTTTTTGTGCTGTGTAATTTTACCATCTTTATGGCATTCAGCGTCATATTCTCCATACAAGCGCCAAATGGAGCATGGCTATGATTTCATGGCGTCCAACATGAAACAGTACGTCCACTCTTCTGAGGTCAAAAGTAATATCTGATATGTAAATATTTAAGTAACATCGCTAATGGCAGTTATCCAACTTGCGATGACAACTGGGAGTTTGGTGAAATGACCCATTGTTCAGCTTGGCCTTCATTTGAAAAAGAAGATGCAAGAGAATGCCTGAGCTTTTTAAGGTTAATATTCCATAGTTGATCTGATTCACATGCTTTTTGGCTTACTTTATTTGAATGATATATGACACAATTTTCATTTATCATGGTACTGTATTATTTGGACCAACTTTTACACAGCGAAGATTCATGCTTGTCCCCATCAGGTGACTATTTGACATAACTCTGTATAAAAATTTATGCTTATATTAGAAGTTCAAGATTTCAAATTAGTATAATCATTTTAAACGCAGTATGGCGTGAAGGAACCATAAATCCGTCATTTAACGCTACTGTAAGACGGAAAACAAAGGGACCTGAAGCTGATTTAAGAAGACCAGTAGTTAATAAGTTCAGCACAAAAAAGAATTCATGTACTGAGGAATTTTGGCAACAGGAGAGTGGCATTTCCACGCGAGCATGTAACAGGATGTCAGAGTTTTCAACTCCGGGTGATGATTGGATATTTGGAGAACAGTGCAATATCGAGAATGTAAAACCAGGTTACGTTCCCCTGAATGCATTTGAAACCCAAAAGTCTCCCCCTTTTGGTTTCAAACATTGGGCAGAAGAGACATTTGATCAAGCTTTCAATCCGAAGTTTTATTGTAATGAGAAATCGCCACCTTCAAGGTCTGAACAAGATGCCTTCAGTGGTAATCTTTTCTCAGTAAAAGATGTATTCTGCGAACAGTTTAGTCCAAGTCACTCCTCCCATATTAGCAAAAGCAATAATGTAGATTGTGGACATCAGGAGTCATTTCATGGTCTTTTTAAGGAAGACAAAGGTTTCCATACGATGCAATTTCAGGAGAGTGTTAGCACGGGGGAAAATAGATCAGCTACCTTACCAGCTATCAGCAGCACACTTGATCAGATCAATTACTCATCCTCAACAAAAGAAACACCAACGGATGTCTTAGAATCGGAAGATAACCACAGTCAGTTTGTGGAATCAAAAGTTAAAACTCCAGAACTGAATCCCTGTCAAAATGTGGTACTTTCTCCTTTACGTTCAGATGGGGGATCGTCATCTGTTGAAATGCCCCAGACACTGGAAGTATATGATGGATTTAAAGAGTAAGTCGTAATTTTTTTATGCTTCTTTCTATTTCTGTAAATTTTATCGTTGTTAATATTAGCATTGGTCAGCGAATAGATGGTTAACATTTTTCCTTAATTGGTTTTATATGTTAATCCAGACATTCAAATGGTACACAAACTTCTCTTATGAGCCAAAATGAGCATGAAGGTAGACATCTACATCCATTTTAATCTTATGCCCATTGGTCTTGTGTTATGAACTTATGTTCTGCCCAGAGGTGGCGAATGGGTCAAATGGTTTTGGACAATATGGGTTCAGCTGAGAATGGGTAAATTATTTTATCAGGTTCAGATCGGCTTGGGTCAGTATGATAAAATGAAACCCCATAAAATATAAGAGAATGTTCATTTTTTCAATAAAGTGACTTCGCAGAAATTCTTTTGAGTAAAGTGATCAAAAAGGTAATATGACTAAGCATTTAAATACAGTTCGGCCACTCTAACGTGTCCAGCCCATATTTTACCAGGTTTTTGAATTTTGTTCTTTTGATCCACAAGGGGTCAAATATAAACCAAATCAACCCATTTCAAAGTAAAAGGCCAAAATTTGCCACCTTTAGATCTGACTCTAATTGTTTATCGTTACATGACTTTTCATGTTCTCTCCTGATAGTACAGTAATAGAGGATTCTGGACGTGGAAAAGGAGATCTAAAAGATGAAGGACCACACAACAATATCGATAGTTCTTGTAAAGTGATGATGCTTGGGAGATTCGCTCTTCAACTTCTTTGGGTACAGAATTTGAAGAAATCATCCATACACCATACTTCGAAGTAGGTATGGTACTTCTCATGCAACTGATAAGATACATTAAATTCTCTTTTAGTTGACTAACAGAATCCATTAAGCGCAACAGAGCTAGTCCCAAATGATTCCATTCATATTTCTAGATGCAATTTTAATGTCCAACTGGACAAGTTATACCAATGCAACAGAATTAACATGGACATAAACTTTAGCTTTAGTGTCCATAGATACACTAGCATGCCTGAGAATGTTCCAAAGAGAAATTTTGCTATTAGCTACATATAGTCTTTTGACTTTCTCATATTCAAATAACCCTTTAGCTAAATGATTTTGATATTCAAGTCTAGTTGAATTTGTTCCCTTGATTGCTATCTGAACCGCTTTTGATTGTTTATCTTCCTATGCAAATCCTTCCCCTTATTGGTTGTGTGAACTGCATGTGGCATCTTAGCTTCTTAACATCAGATGGTTTCAGAGGTTTTAAAATGAACTCTTCAGCACCCTCTTTCAAACACCTATGCGCAAACGTAATTCAGAAAATATTTTATCAGTGACATCATAAATTATATTCTTAATTGCTAACACTGGATTTGTCTGTAATAAAATTGAATAATGATTACTTTTCAATTCGAGTAGGGACATTCTCAGACGAGACTACAATGACCGGGATCTCTTTCATACCAGATGATTCCTGTTACAAAAGGTTTTGTCTGAGAACCAGAAAACTACTTAATATAAAATGCTGCTGGGTATGAATCTTTCACAGGAAACAGATACAAACATTACCTTAACCTTTTTGAGGAGATCATATCCTGTCATTCCTGGCATACAGTAATCTGTAACAACTAAATGTATCTTTGGGCCCTGCTTAGTGTCGATTCAACAAAAGACCTTTTTTGTTAAAAAGTTTTCACTTAAAATTATATTTATGTATGTACGTTAGGACCGTGGAGAGATTATACGATAACTTACTTGGTAGTTGATGTTGGCATGTCTGTCTTCTCCTTGACCTAAAAACTCCAATGCCTTCTGCCCGCTTTCTGCTGTTGTTACTGCCCACAAACACAAAATGTTCATATAAATATTTTTCCCATTGTTACCTAGCAGAGCTTGCTTAAGTGATTTACCCTTGGTTACTATTGACAAGACGTGGTAATTTAAATACAAACCCCTATAAACGGGATGATAATATTATGATATTCACCCCCAAGGATGTACCTGCGTGATCATTCTACCACATTATTTGTTGTTGACCATAGTCTCAATTTACCCTATCCTTAGAATTACATGTGTCTTAATGTCTTAGAACATTCAATAATAGTCTAAATTGACAGATTTTAATGAAGTCATCTATGCTCTTATGGTAAATAAATGATAAGATAGGCCTGAAGGTAATTTTAGTTCTTACAACTTTATGTGTGAGAGGATGTGGTCCCCTTAAGGATGACTATGAATGGGCTACTATCGACAAGTCCAACGTTAAAAATTAAGTATTTAAATGCAATGTCGTTGATGCTTATCTTCTGAGTTCTGATGGTGTGCAGGTGCTTGAAAGAGGGAACTTGAGTGTTTATCCAAAACCCTTGAAACGGTCTCATACTAAGAGGTAAATACAAAAACTTGATTTACTAAGTGGAATCTGAGGTAAAACCTAAAAACTAGAGTCGCCAACCGACAACACTACAATGGGCAAATGCACAAGCTACTTCTCATGTATATGGTGTATACATTACAAGACAACACTACATTTAAGACTGTCATTAGAGTCTTTTTGAGAAATATGTTTACACTTTACATTGTAACCTTATTCGTACTGCTACAGAACAAATCGATCAATTTTTTGGAAATAGTAGCCCAATCTTTTCTCACATACCACACAAAATGTGAGAGCAAACCAAACCAAAAGTGATTGATCGATTTGTTGTGTTAAACATTTTACTTAAATTTTCCCCTCTACTACCCTACTGAGAACGACACATTTTATAAACCGACTAAAGATCTTGTACCTTTTCTTTCTTTCTTATCATTGTACGTACATTGTCTAGGAAGCCTTCTCTTTGTACATGTGAACTGGTTATCGAACCATGTACTCATTACAATTAAAAAAAATTATTCTATTCATTCGTCAAAATATATCAGTTGGTATAGTGAATATAATATTTGCCCTCTTTAAATATTTCTCTATGGCATGATTTGATGATTTTGATCTCCAAAACTTCAAATTTAGAGTAAAAATGGGTATTGAAAAAATACAAAAAAAGAAAGAAGTTGGGAGACTTGTAATAATTGATATGCAGGAAGGGAAAATGACAAGACAAAAAGAACGTGAAAAACATGAGGAAAAATTGCAGCGGGGATTTGTCTTAGCTAAATTTTTTTTTTGAACGGCAAATTTTGGGCTCAACGGCATGTCTCTTCATATACCCAACTCCAATTCCAGAGGAAACCCATTATGGGAAAACCCCTGTCTCCATTCCTGGGAGCTTTGC
>JANDBE010000047.1:28834811-28854874 GCA_024320915.1 Erigeron philadelphicus | reverse complement strand
GTTTAAAGTTTTTTTTTTTTTTTTTTTAATTTGTTTTTTTTTTGGAAATTTATAAATGGTGATGTTTCATGTATGTGATATAAAGTTGTTAGGTGACAAAAGGTTGAAACTTTGTGTAAGAAATTACTACAAACTTAGCATTTTAATTGTAGATATTGAGGGCGAGTTTTTGGCTCGAATGAGAACGATTATACTATCGTAAGAAATGATAAAGATTGCATCTTTATGCGATGATTTCCCCCAAATGTGTAATTTATTAAATGGAATAGATTATATTATCGCAAGTAATTATAAAAATTACATTTTTATATTAGCTCCCCAAATGTAGGTTTGTTTAAGTTATGAAAACGGTAAGGATCATATTATCATAAGAAACTATAAAGGTTGCTACTTTATATTAATTTCTCCAAATGTAGGGTCGAGTGAATCATGATATTGGGATATTATCATAAGAAAATTATAAAAGTTGCAACTTTTTGTTAATTTCCCCAAATTTAGGGATAAGGAATTATAAAATTTGAAATTTTATTTACCTCGAATGTAAGGTGGGGTAAATTCTGAAAATGGGAACAATCATATTATCATGGAAATTCTGAAAACTTTACATTGGGTAGGAATAGAATACATTTTTTTAGGAGTTGACGTAAAGTAAAATTTGATGTATATATGTAATGCAATCCATGAGTCCTGTCTTTGTTTCAGGTCTTATGCAATATTAACTGTAAATCAGTGACCCGTGACATAGAATCTCATAGTCATATGTAACATGGCCATTTATGTTTTGAGTGTGTGTGTAAATGGTCATGTGCATATACTTTATCATGTATTGTTGTTGGGAGTACAATGAAAGTCTCTGGAGATTAATGGACCCTTAAAATCCAACAACATGAGTGATAAGTGTTGATTAGCAGGCAGATAATGGCTCACATTGTTTTTTTCATCTTGTACGTATCTAACTTGATAAAGGATATAAAAAAGCAGGATAGGGTGGTATGTAATGACGATATAATTTTGAAGCACAGTATACTATAGTGAAAGAACATGAACCTAACTAACTAGAGAAAACCACCCAACTGAACTGTTGCATTATGATTCTATAAGTTCTCTTTATCGGCAGCGTAGATATCCTCAAAGTTGTGAATGATTTATTTAGTCTATATGCCTCAAATCGGCTCGACTTCTGCCCTTTGAAAGTTTAGTACTAGAATGCATTTGATTTTGCTTATAGTTTAGAATATGACGATGCTTGAGGGTTTTGCCAAGCATGCTTGTTTCAAAAATTTGCCCTTGTTTTATGTTTGTTGCACATCTTAGCATGATGATGATTTTGCAAATTTTTTGAGCATCTAGGCATAATTATGATTTTGTTTGTGACTGGTAAATTGCTTAAATACTGTATGTGGACCGCAGAACTGCCTATGATCATGTTAACTACTGTGAAAGATTCCATCTGAATGAACCTGGTTGGAGGGAATGCAAGTACTGTGACAAGGTATTTCTTGAAATCTCTAGGATCTTAACATCTGTTCTACTTGACCACTCACAAAGCCTTGTTATGTTTTACATTTCAGCCTATCCACTGTGGATGCGTTGTTTCAAAGTATCTTCATGAATGCCTCGATTTGGGAGGAATATCATGTATAAAATGCATAAGAGCTAGGGGAACACAGGCTTTAAAACCATTACAGGTAATCAATTTCGTAGTATCATGCTGCATTGTACTTGAGAGGCATTAATGACATGACTGTATACAATTCATTATGTCGACATTATATATATCTTTCTGTAAATGTCTATAGTATCAGTAAGAATGGAATATATCTTATCCAAGGTGGACTTTTTAGAACAGTAGTGTGTCAATTTAATTTAAGATCTTAGTAGTACTGTTTACTGTCTACGATCTTTTGTAGTTGCTTACTACGAGGGACATTTTTTCAATCTGTTAATCTCTAAAGGGTAAATGAGTCAAATGGTTCAAAATTGTCAAAACTATATTTTAGAAGCATATAACTTCCTGAATCATCTTATTCTTTAGTTCATTATAAAAAAATTATGATTTATATAAATCGTTTTTGACCGAATAAATTATTGAAAAGTCTGAACAAAAAAACTGTCAATCTAAATCGACCTTATTTAACCCATAACAATCTTACATTCTGTGATCCGAACATGTCAAAACTGCCACACAACCTGCATTAACCCCTCGTTGCCTGCTCTACTTTCTAGCTTAGTATACTTGATATCTTAATTTTAAATAACTGTTGATGCAGAGCTACGCTAATGAACGTCCTAATGGGTTCGTTCCATTTTCTGGCACTTGGCAACCCGTCATTGGCAACCGAATTAATAATGGTGCTACCATTGATAAGGGAAAACTCACACATTTAACTGAAGCTCACCAACCCTTACCTTCTAATCCATCCATCGGTCACCAAATCAAACAAGATGAAAACCGTCTTTCATCTAGTAAAGAAGTTGGAACAATCTTTCCGAATGCATCATCTTTATTTCCAAAATCAGATAATGGCAGAACCGATTTAGGTTTTAAAGCTCTATATGAATCAATGCCTCAACCAGCTATAAAATATTCTATTGGTAATGCTTTGGGCACTACGTCTACTGTAAACCCTAATTCTGTTGGAGGTGTGGATGGAAGAGAACCTGCAAAAGTTCCCTCTTTCAAGCAAGGGCAGAGGTCACGCCTTACATTTTCAAAACCATCAAAATCCGGGGTTAATATAAAGTCGCAGTCGAATAAAGGGGTGGTTTCGGAAAACAGAGTTGCAAGACCACCTGCTGAAGGTAAAGGCCGAAGCCAGTTACTTCCAAGGTATTGGCCAAAGATGACTGACGAAGAATTGTTGCAGATAACTGGGGAGTATCCTTTGTTAATGTGTTGATTCTTCTATATAAATGCATGCATTTTTATCTGTGTAGTTATCATTTGACCATGTAGCGATTGATAGCTAATGTGGTGTTCAAATTTTCTGAAGGACCAACTTTTGGGTTAAAATACGCCTAGGCTACAACATATATTAAACTTTCTCTTCTATGGATAACTTAAAGTGAAACCATTAACTCTGCTTTGGAATCACTAAACACTAGTTAATCAAAAGTTTTTACCCTAAATAAAGGATATGGGCTAATAGCATAGAAGGGTAATTAACTGTGGTTCAATTTCTATCTTAGGAACCAACCTGATTTAGGCCAGGAAACACGACAAAGTGTCAAAATTTTTACTCGAGGGAACTGACTTTCAAGATTGTTTGACTTTAGGTAATCTCACCCGGTAACCCGATCATAACGATGACGTAATAACTGGGGGGTAAGAAAGTTTGTCCATGTTAACCTTTTCTCTCTCTCTCTCTCTCTCTCTCTCTCTCTCTCTCTCTCTTCTTTTCCCCAATGCGGGGCTTGAAAACTGTCATCTTAAATTCTTAACTCCAATTTATCTAGAACACTGATGGTTTTCTCTGGCTTAAAGTAAGTTGGATACCCAAAACAGAAATTTGATCTAGGGCGGTTATCTCTATGTATTTTGTTTCGGACATTTTGCGAGTAGTTTGACAATTAATATTTATCCTTTCTAGAAAGGAGACATTATCGTTTTGGATACTGAAATAGGTTTACTCTGTCAGAAAACTGAAAAAAATGTTGAATGGTGAGTGTAAATCAGAGTGCTCCTTAATTGTAGCCTCTAGCTTGAAGTCTAATTGCACTATTACTCCATTATTTGAGAAGATTCTGAGTGCAAGTGATGCTGGTCGAATCGGTCGGTTGGTGCTGCCTAAGGCATGTGCCGAAGTAAGTTTTTCTTTATTTAAAGTCCCTTTTGTTTCTTGTGCACTTCTCCACTCTTATAATTACTGACATTTGCGCAGGCATATTTCCCTGCTATTCATCAATCAGAAGGTTTGCCAATAAGAATTCAGGATATAAAGGGGAAAGAGTGGACATTTCAATTCCGGTTTTGGCCCAATAATAACAGCCGTATGTATGTATTAGAGGGTGTAACTCCTTGTATACATAATATGCAACTGCAAGCTGGGGACACAGGTATCCTTTTTTTTCTTACAACATGTATGATAATCTATATCCATATCTATATCTATGCTTCTATACTCCTATACTATATTATAAAAAGAATAGCTAAATGTTAAAACTTATGTAATATCTACACATAGCACACCTTAAAATGTTTTTATCTGCACTACCCACTTAACGTTAATAATTAAATTACACTAGCAATCATTTATCTTTCAAAATATCTTCATTAACCCTTTACATCAATTACTTTTACATCAATAGCTTACACCATTCGACACCGCCTCCGCCACTAACAATCGCCCCCGCCACCATACTTTCGCTGCGACGACTACCGTCGCATTGCGCGGGTACCGTGCTAGTATTATATTAATCTAAACCTAGAGTAATCATATCTTTTTTGCTTTAGTCTGCACACAAGTTTAGATTTTTCAGGTTGTACTTAATATGAGTGCGGATAATATGTTGCTCCTTTTTCTAATCTGATTTCCTAGCCTTTTGAAACTTTTGCAGTTATATTTAGTCGACTGGATCCAGGCGAAAAGCTTGTTATAGGTTGTCGAAAGGCGACGGTTTCTACTGATACACAGGTGATCCATTTGCAGTATAATTCATTTTTCACCATGTATTTATCCCTTGCTGTCTTTTTAGGTCCTGCCTTTCTTCTTGGTGCGTTCCATATTAGTCTCAATCTTTCTAAAAAAAAGAATAATATCGACTTCTTTTCCTTCCATGCCCCGACTAACATTCTTGTTTGCGCAAATACTAGTTGATAATCTGGTGTTGTGTCAACCTATATGTATGTAATGACCAGAAATTTTTAAATAAACAAGCAGGAAGGTGAGGCAGCAGCTGCCAATGGTGTTGCCAGTGATGCTGCCGTTGCTGGGGAAACTTCAGCTGGGAATGGAAACCTGCCTACAGTATGTGCCTTTGTTACGGCAGTTTTCTAATGGTTTGCTTGTTCCACCACTTAATTTCACTTTTGCTTAGCAAGTTACACATTTTTGCAGAAAACTGTGGAGAATGAAGGTGTGACGAACGGGGATCAAAAACCATTGATCCAAGAAAAGAAGAAGACTCGTAATATAGGATCGAAAAACAAGAGGTTGCTGATGCATAACGAAGATGCCATGGAGCTGAAGGTCACGTGGGAAGAAGCACATGAGTTGCTACGCCCGTCCCCTACTTCTAACCCAACTATCTCTATGATCGAAAACTGCGAATTTGAAGAATATGATGTACGCTTAAGAACTGATCCCTCTAAACATGATTTAACTTTTTGTGATGGCTGTGGTATTTTATTTATTTTTATCTAAATATTCATTCTTTTATCCGTTCAGGAGCCACCAGTTTTTGGCAAAAAGACCATATTCACAATGCATGCATCTGGGTAAGTTTAGTATAACTGCTGTGTTTCTCTAAGAAAGTATAGTCTCCTAAATCATATAATGATCGAGGTGTTTATATACGAGTGTTAACTTCTTTTAGGTCTTCGAATTAATTATCGGGTTTTAAAGTGTTGTATACTTTTATATCTTCGAAACATATGTGCTCATGTTATGTTCTTTCATGTATCATACCTTAACCTCTCTTTCAGACCTTCTTAGTTTTGTATTGTTGTCCCTATGATATTTTTCATTGCCATTTAGAGATTTATTTGTCCCTGCTGACAATATATTGTCCAAGTTATTCTCAGCCTGTCTTGTATAAAACAGTCAATCATAGCTATGAGTATTCAAGCAGATTGGGACCGGGTATCTGTCATTTGTATACTTAAATGATAGAAAGTGCAGCAGCATTTTCTTGAAATTCCAAAACTAGTTTTTTAATATGACATTGAACTTATGGGATATACCACTTACTCGTAAAAGTCAATTAATTGGTAGAAAGTCGTTTGCTTAATTTTATCTGGAACCTGCTGCTATGTTCCTTTTGCCGATCTCAGAGATGTAGTCTGCATGATGTATTTATTAATCATCTTGATTTTGACCAATTTTGAAAAGGCGTGCACATACAAATATTTTTTGTAAACTTAGCTTACTAGGCTTCTGTGTTGTATGCTTATTATATAAAGATGTTTACTGCCATTCAATTTCTTTTGTATTATCTAATGTGTTGTAGGTCACAAGAACAATGGGGTCAGTGTGATAGTTGCTCCAAATGGAGGAGGTTACCTGCCGATGTTCTTCTCCCTTCAAAGTGGACATGCTCAGATAATGTTTGGGATAAAGAGAGGTGATGGATTACAGATCACCTATTATAAATTTATCTTATAATTGTTTCAAGAGAAATTGAGTTAATAGATTGTAATAATGTTTTTTGTGTTTGATGTGCACCAGGTGTTCATGCTCAGCTCCGGATGAAATAAGCATAAAGGATTTGGAACGGATTTTCAAATCTGCCAAGGGTATGAATCAGATTTATTTAGATAATTCACATTTCTTGGATGCTTAGTTTAAGTATGATCTTGTTAAGAACCAACTCCATGATCATAATTCAAGGTTTTCATCTTGTAGTCTAACTTTTATAGTTACATATGGAATTTTTTTTGGCTCATGTGTTTATGAATGACTCAGGCTGGGTAATCTTATGTCTCTAACGGGTAAAATGGGTAAAAGTGTAAAATTGAAAAAGGGACATTTAGAAACTTGCCCCAGTTTCTCTCTTTTCCATTTTTTTTTTTGAACGGCAATTCTCTCTTTTACATTTAACCACCTAAATCGCTCTTAAAAAAAGAATATTGCTGTAATAATAGTGTTTGATATCATCTTCAGCGCATTATTTATTTGTTAGGAAGCCTAAATATTGGGCATAAATATTCTGCATTAGCCCGGCCCGTTGTAACCTGTACTAAGAGTTACCTTTCTTGCCCTTCCTAACCTGATCATTTTGCCACCTCTATGAAAGTTTCTTCACCTGTATGCAATCTGATATTACTATAAATCGTAGTGGTTTTCCTAATAATCCTCTGGGAGTTTAACATCTGTATATTGACTTCAATTTGTATGGTGTTAGAAAAAACTTTTTCTCACTGTCAGTCCTTTTTTTGATATTAGATTGCATGATCATTTGTTACTTTCTGGTCATTCCCAGATCCCAAGAAGCGAAAACTTGCAGACGGGAAGGCAGTTGAAGAACAAGAGCCTTCTGGACTCGATGCATTAGCTACTGCTGCAGTATTAGGAGAAAGCATAGGCGAATTTGCTGAATCTTCAACAGGTGCCACCACGAAACATCCCCGCCATCGTCCTGGATGCACTTGTATAGTATGTATTCAACCTCCAAGTGGTAAAGGAAAACACAAACCCAATTGCTTCTGCAATGTCTGCCTGACAGTCAAACGTCGGTTTAAAACCTTGATGCTTCGAAAGAAGAAACGGTTGTCGGATAAGGAGGCAGAAGATACCCAGAAAGCACTAGCAGCAGCTCTTAATAATGGACCAGCATCGGGCAGCAGAAATGGTATCGGGATTATTGATCAGACTGGGATGGTTGAAGTCGAGGTGGGTGAGAGCAGTAGTAGCAAAGTAGGACAACAATTGGATTTGAATTGTGATCCGGATAAGGATGAAGAAATGACCCTGGTTGATGCTAATGTTTCAGGATTTACCCCAGGATGGGAGAATGTGTTTGCAGGAGTCGTACCCTGTTCGCTAACTAAAACTACAATCGAAATTGATGGACACCCTCTGCCTCAGGTTGAAGGGCAACCTTCGCCTTCTTCGTTGGCCTCTACCCAGCCCCCTGCAGACAAAAACCTACTCTCAGTGGATGATGCAGTGGAGCGGGATATAGCCGAGAAAGTTGTAGAAGTGTAGAAGATGAGTGAACCACACCCCACCCCGGGCAGGGACACCCTGTGACATCAATCAGATTCTAGATGGTGGATGTCAGGGTGTGCTTTGAGTTTCCGATATAAGTTAAACTTGTAGTTTTGACTTGGTATTGTGATGAAATCTCAGAGGGTACTGGTTGAGTTTTAAAATTTGTTTTCTTTATTTTTATAAAAATCTTTTTTTTTTTATGATAAATATGGTTTGAAAATTTGGATCGGAAGAGATATGATGGTATGAGTGCGATATATGAGGCGTAAAAGTTGGAATCGGGTCCATGAGAGAATGAGTTACATTAGGTGTATGCTGTTGTTTTTTGTTAAGAGCTTGTATTTCCTATGCCGGATTTACATGGTCGCTGGCGTATGCATGTACATATTTGGAATGTTTTTGTAGAGTATGTTTTAGTTTCAGAAAGACAACATTCTTACTATTTGTGTTCTGGTGAATGTTTTGAAGAAACATCTTATATTAGGTAGCAGCCCATAATTGATCATCTAGTATGAGTTTCTTGATTATTGTCGATATAGACTTTAGCCCGTTTACATAAGTGCCTAATGTTTTAATATAGAAAACTTGATTATTTCAATCAAAACGAGAATTGATATTTCTACAACAACTTTTAACCATCTACAATAAATCCTGCATGATACAGTTATACATTTTCTGTAGATGGCTAAAACTTGTTGTATGAATATCACTCTCTATCAAATATATCTATTCATGATTAAAGAAAACAAAATAAATAAAAGGAAAACAAATTTAAAAGAATAAAGAAAGAATATCAAGACTGCACGAGTGGGTGGTTTTGCTAAGGTTGATAATATGTTCGTATGTTCCTTAAAACATCTGTTTGGTTGTGTTAATCGTTGAAATTATATCAATATTTTAAATCACAAATTATTATTGAATGTTCTTCGATTCTTCCCATTTATATACAGACAAGCCCAATTGTCATAAACTTATTATTTAATCTGTCCGGCCATACGTTATTCTTTATTTACAAATATTATTTTTTGAACCTAGAGTGTATTTTTCGAATCGATCAAACACAAGCTGTTTTATGATGATTATGATTTATGACTGATAAAAGATCAATATAAGTTTGACCAAAAACCCTTTGACCACACTATCCAGTGTTGTAACATATGAAGTAATCAAAATCTCGTTGTCTAAGGTACGGACAAGACTTCACCATTATACGGTGAGATTTTTCAGATGTCGCATGCCGACTGAATGTTCGAAAAAAAACATATGAAGTAATGAAATAGGCAAGTTAAGCTTAAGGTCGGCTCATTTGTAACATCTGAGAGCTCAAGCTAGCTCGAGTTTATTAGAGTTTAGAACTCGAAGCCTGCAGCTGAGCTCGTTTATTAATTCGACTTGAATTTGGCTTAAGCTCGTTTTGACTCCCTACGAGTTAAACTTTAAAAGAATGGAGCCCACGAGTAACTCGACGGGTTTACCGGCCCATTTATGTAAATATATGAGAATATGGTACAAATCTTTAAATGTATAGATATAGATCGGGCTATATATCACAGTACTAAAAATGACCCGAGTTCATCCAATGTTGGAGATTTGGACTATTTCTAGTGAACATATTATGTTTGTATATATTTTTGCAAGTTTATTCAATGTGTTGTTTTTCACAACATTGAAAGTTTACATATACAGAATATATTAATTTTTATTAGTCTTTCACAACAACATTGAAATTTACATATTCTTGACCTACTTTTTATCGTTTTTTAGCAAGCCGATCTGCCGGATGACTAATTAATTCTTGTTACATTTTTTTCATGTATATCTATCATAAAATGTACACTACCTCCCAACTGTCAACCTAATGCGTATACTTTTCATATGACCGGCCGGACAAAATATTGGTTTTTATCAATCATAGGATTGTCATTACATATATGATATCACATCAAACACAATTCTCAATTTCTTACTAATCACACTCTCTTTTCCTTTACTAAATTTCTCTCTTGTTATATATAACCTAAAATATTAATATCAAACAAAGTGCTCGTAACAATGACTGATCGAGCTACGTTAGCCAAGGCGCGAAAAGAGCTAGAGGATTTGTACCTAGGAGTACCAGATGATTCAGTAAACTTAACTTTTCAAGACTTTGCACAAGTTTCACAAGATGTTGAGGCCGCGGTTGCCAAGAAAAAGAAACCAAACCGCGGGCCATCACCTGTGTCGCCTGTTAAGAGAATGGATTCAATATCTGAAGCCATGACTCCTAAACATGACCATTTTACACCACCACATTTGGCTAAGATGCCAAGTCTTGATTTTAGTAGAGGGTTAGAAGCAACATACACTCCTCCACCTTCACATCATCACTACCAAAGCCACCACGTGGTAGAAGGTTCCCCCGTTGTCGGTTTGCCCCCAGGGAGAAGCTATAGACACCATAACCAAGCCGAGGAGGTCATGGTGCAACACGCATATAACCATGGTGATCGTCATGATTATTTTGGTAAGCAATCGGTACCAAAATTAAAACTCTAAAAGAAACATGTCAAACACGGTCTATATAAGATTACATAACACCATAGGAAAAAAGTTCATTAATGATCACTTTTGGGTAGTGACAACTATTATTTGGCCAGTAATAATCTTATTTAGTCACCATTGTAAAATACTTGTAGTATTTACCTGAATCTAGTCATTAAACAAAATTAGTGACTAAAAAACAACCTTATGAATTTGGTCTCTAAAAAAAAATTGACAGAGCTATAGTGTAAGGTAAAAGGATTTAACAAGGGATATTTATGCTTAATAATTACAGGATCACATGGGCATCATGTAATGAAGAATCATGGACACGGACATGGGCATGAAAATGGACACGGTCATGGACAACATGGGCATGTTGTGGAGAAAAGTGTCGCGTATGATGATATGAGTGTGATGAGTGGGATGAGTATGACATCGATGTACCAAGAGAAGGCTACAGGACGTCGTCGTCCTGGGATCCCTCACTCAAATATTTGCACTGTATGCAGTGTCTATATCTATATGTTCCGTAATCGTTGCCTTGTAAGTCATGATTCCCTTTTCTTATGGTTAATTGTATACTGTTGTCATATAAGATGATCTTTTGTCTGTTTAGCTAGGGAGCATTTTAAGTTTAGGAAGATGCTATATAAAGTATGTAACGTGCATAAAAAAATTCAACCTTCTATATTAAAAGTCTACCCCTGAATTTTATGATAAGTGTAAAACTATTCAATGAATTTTAACTACCATCTATAGGGCTATATGTATTGAAACGGCGAAACCTATTTATTTATAATAGCTTGGTTTAGTGAATCCAATTGTCTTAAAGCTTTGCAATTGTTTTATTTAAACATATTTTGACATGTTTAGCTGCATATCAGCAAAATTTGCAACCCATCATAATAACACTTTGCAAGAATTAATGTTCATATAATTTGTTACTTATATTATGATGAAAATATAAATAAACCTTTCTAAAAAGATGTTATCTAGTCCAATGATTCTAATTGTTCATATTGTTTTCCTATCTAATGATTGATACATGTTTTGCAGGTTTGTGGAAGAGTGTATTGTAGACAATGTATAAACATCGGCATGGGAGAGATGACTGAAGGCCGAAAGTGTATCGATTGTCTTGGACGAAAATTCAGCCAACGGTAAGTACAAATTGGCAACAAAATTTTCATAAAAATAATCGATGTGTTAAATATGTTTACAACAACTATCACTAAACAAACAATCTTATTTTTGTCATCATAGGTAGATAAAATTCATATTCATAATATTTCATATATGTTACAACACTCAAAAATTTGACAGACTAGTAAACAACTTACTTTGCAACCTTGTATTATGACTAGCTATTATCAAATAAAGGGCGATATTCGTACCATTTTATTTGATCCATCTATCATACTATACATTTTTTATAACACATTGTACAAGTATTTAATGTGGTAGTTGTATCAAATAAAGTGGTATAAATATCAGTTCCGATAAGGAATGCGTGTGTATATATATATATACTTAATTTTACGTATCTATATGTTATGTATAGGTATATACATAGGGCAGGGGATGTAGGCTGCTTTTCAAGTTGTTTCAATGGTTACCCAAATGGAGTAAAAGCACAAGAACTTAAATGGGCCGAAAGAGGGCCCAGAAGATCAGGGGAAAATATGTATAACCGAAGTGTTATGATGTCCAATACAAGAAGCCCATTAAGAGCTCCGAGAACTCCTAATAGGTCTCATATTGTTGCAAGTGGCCCACCTTCTTTTGTCACTACACCTGAATATTCACCTTATGCTACCCCTACACGTCATCATCTTCCTTTTTAAATCATAATTATGATACTTTAATCATAAGTTTGAACTATCTTTAGTTTTCAGTTTTAGATAAAAACGAAGTTCAATGTATGTCTATGGTAAAAACTATCCTGTTTAGGATAGTTTTCTGACCGTTTGGAAGTTTTATTTTTTCATTTTTTTTATATGTTTATTCTCTATCAAGAAGTTGCTATGAATATTGTACTTGAAGGATATACTCTTAAATTTTGGTTGTTATATTAGACCTTATATATAAGCCTATATTTTTAACATATTTATACGCAAACAAAGGAACATAGTATTTAATGCATTGCTTCTACTAGGGGTGATTTTGTCATAATTGAAAAGTTCAAGGATAGTATCTACAATTTGGAAAATATACAGCTTTGAAGATTTCAATAAACATTAAGGTCCCTCAGAATTTGAAAACATGTGCCATACTAGCTACATATATCTAAACTTATCAAATCTTGTATAAACAACAAAATAAATTTCATAATTGCAATTAAACCTCATCAAATAAAATCTGCCGACATATTGGACATGATGAATGTGATATAAGCCATTTATCTATACATTTAACATGAAACCAATGTTTACACTTAGGCAAAATTCTCATCTTTTCACCATCACTAAATTCTCCAAGGCAAATCGGACAATCTGTGGCTGGAGTTTTCATTTCTAGCCGATACACCACAACCGGAATATCACTCAATTTACTTTTTTTTCGGTCATTTGAGGACATTCTGGTTGTGGTTTGTCTAGGATTTTCGAAAAAAATATCTCTTCCACACCGAAAAAAGCATCTCACAATTGAATTAAGCCCAAGTGCACATATTAAGGCACATAGCAAGACAGCTAGTATGATCATCATATTGTTATCAAAGTTGTCATCACCTGTTGTGTAGCCACCTTCTGTTGAGCTAACATTAGCGGCCGAGGGCTGAATATTGACGTCGGTTTGTTGTAGCCGGCGATACGTCATGGCCCGGATCGTGTTCGTGTATGATCTTGGAATAGATGTAGTTTCTTTTGAAGTTGTTGGAAAGGAAAAAAAGTGTTTGGAATAATTGTAGCAAGAACAAAAGATAGAAAAAGCAAAGAATTGATTATGGACTTAATTTTTTTGATGAGTAAGAATCAAGAAAGGTGAAGAATAATAGGACCATAAAGGTTATAGAATATGGAATCTATGGTCTTTCTCAAGTCTTCTCCCATTGGCATTGTAGAGAGAAAGATGATGAGGAGAGAGAGGTTGTGCTTGATTTGAATAGAATGAAAAATCTTAAGCATTTTGATATGATTATGATATATATGTATGTATATGTGTATTGGACATGTGGATCTAGTTAATTGATTGGTACAACCTAACGTATGCATGAAAATTGTACAACCTTACCTATGTCTCACAAAAACAAAAAGAAAGGTATCACAAAATAAAAGTAAATATTGGCTTATTAAGAAAATAGCATAAAGGTTCATGTATCAACATTTTTTTTGTCGACTTTTGTTTTTACACTATTAAGTTTGATATGTTTTTTTAATTGTTCTGTTCCCAAAATAGCAAACTAATAAAGTTATGCGACACCTCCAGGAAAAAAAATTAAGCTATGCAACATAGTGTAAGGTATAGACTCTTTAGCAATGGCGGTGGTTTTCTATATATATAGATTGGTCCTCAGTTAAGAATTTTTAAGAATTGGTTCTTGGATTTCTTCATGTTAAAAACTTGAACTAGACCTCTACTTTTAATTTTCAAGCTTGAAATCATACTATTAAAAGTTTACTTCCAACTTGATGTGTACCACCTATAGTTATTAAATTATTCAATCATCTTTACATACCTTTTTTAATATTCATTCAGCAGATATAAATACTCATCCAACAATTCTTTAAACCTGACCATTTCAACATCAAGGTGGTGGGTCTATTTGGCTCCACCACAAAGTCACCATTACCCTCGTGAAAGGGTGTCAATGCCGCCACAAATAAAGTGATGAAAAGCCCAAGTGGCTCAACCTACAACATACAAACACTATATATTTATCCATATACGTACATGATTCCTTGTGTACGATTACAGATATTTGTTTGTCAATCGATCACAAGGAATACAAAAACGTAACATTTCATATCTTGTCTTGTTTTACAACGATTGTAAAACAAGACATGAGATGAAGTGCATTGTAAAACAAGACAAGATATGAAGTGTTACATTTTTGTATATGATATCTTGTTTTATGTATACTGAAGTGACTAAAAAGAACTATGAAACAATAATAAGATGAAACATACTCTGTATACTGAAGTGATTGAAAAAGAACCAATAGACAAAAATACAAAATTTTCTCTGATGTGTTACGATCCGGGTTTTAAAACATTGTTTTTGAACATTGTTTTAAAACATTGTTATTGACGTGGTTTGAGATAAGCAGGTGGGGTTTCAATGGTGAAATCAAGTTGAGGGGTCATTATCGGCAACATACTACTTTCCAACTCCTTTCTTAGATATTTTCCAGACACTATGGCCCCTCACTATAACTTCGTGTTGTTGTACCTGAATATTTAAGGAACCTATCATTAAAAATATTTGCAGAAAGTCCTTGGAGCTTTACTAACATCCTACTTAGGCCTCCTAAAGTTATGAGTAATACAAATAAATCCTTAAAGTTTAAGAACATCACATGTGCCGATATGACTCTCTGGAAGCAGGCTTTCTAGAGGTATGACCGTCAATATCTCATCATAACAACTCTATGTATTCTTTCTATAACAAGTCAATACTCGAGACCTGTACAAAATAAAGATTAATATACATTCTGCCTGCCCCCATTATGTAAGCATATATATGAAGCCACCAGATCTAGACGGATTGGCCATTTACGATACAAACCAGGCTTACCCTATTAGGGTTCCTTATAGTTTGAGGTAGAAAACTCCAAGAAGCATATAGAGGCTGGGCAAAACCAAGAAGCATATAGAGGCTGGGCAAAACCAAGGGTCATGCTCATATGACATAAATGAGCCAAGCCTCGACCCAACTTTTTGGCCTAACAAGCCAGGAGCTTTTTTTTAGAAAGGCTATATTCAGCTCCTAACAAGTCAGGAACCCAGATCTTCAATACTTTTACAAACAAAGTAAGCTTGGGGTGGGTCAGGGACAGGGTCGGGTCAGGTACATGTCAGTTTCTGCCATTAAGGTATGTCAGGATATCATTATGGGTTAGCGTTTCCTACGTCAGCAGCCATCATATCCCGTAAACATACATACATACACTGGTAAACACACAAATTCTCATAACAGATGAAAGTTGCATTTCTACCAAAGAGTTAAACAGTACATGTGAGATCATCCAGAAGCAGGATCATAAAAACCCACAAACAGGACATACACTATAAACATACCAAAGGATCAGCTTCGGACCAGCAAGTGTTGCAACGAGAATTACCACTACAACTAGAGATTTGTTTAACTACAATATTAACAAAATAACATTTCATTACCGTCAATCTTCTTTCAAAGTGGATGTTGTTGATCCACGCTTCACATGAAGATGTTTAGCAATACAAAGTTAGGGCCCAGTTAGTAATTCGATAAGAGTAACTACAGTCATCAGCGTGTCAAATTTCTCCACTTGTCTTTCAAATCAACCTGAAAGTATGAATTTGGAATAAGATGTGAATACGAAGATACATTATTGTGGGTTCAAAATTTCAACAAAGATAATTACACTACCTCGGTTCTATCTTCAAAGATGTCGCGATATGAGTTTAAGATCAGCTTCCAATTTCCTTTACCATGCCTTCAAAAACGTGCATTGCAGTAGTCAGAAACTTACATTTATTATACACTGTCTGCTAAATTTAGAAAATAATAGAAGCTGGAAAATTTCACCGATTTATTTATAAGTAGGTCAACTTTGATTATGTTTTATCTCAAATGACTATGAAAAGAAAATGATCAAACAAGCTCAAAGTTGCCCGAAATATATTTTTAATGCATAAACACGTCTTATATTATGCTACTCAAAGATTCAAAATATGATAGTAATTGCATTGTTTTTACAACTCAACAAATATACTAACTATATCCATATAATGGAGCTGCTAAATTGTTTGTCACACTTCACAAACCATTTTTCTCATAATTAAAACAACCCATTTCACCACGTTACCAACCTGCCTGACCCAACATCTTTCCTCATTTTGGACAATGATATTAGAAATAGTCTATACAACCAAAAAAAAAAGAAGTAAAGAATAAAGTTACAAGTATCACATACAATTTCACTCCAGCCCGAAGAGTATCTTCCTCTAAAGGGGTCCATTTCTTTCTCTCCCGCTGCTTTGCGAGTTTTCCCATTTTGTAAATGTTTAAAGGTGAGACTGCTCTCTTTTTGGGACTCGGCAAGTGAGGTCTTTTTGGTGACTCTTCCTCAGAGGTATCAATGGAGTCACTCCACTGAGATTAAAAGATAATAGCAATTGATCATGGATTAACACTGAAGGTTTTGAACAAATTAAAAGTAGAAAAAAAAGGAGAATATAAGAACCAGCAGGAGAGTCTTTGACAAAAGACAATCTCTTAGATACATATTTTCTTCCTTACAAACCAGTTGATCATAGATCAATCGGTACCCGTTGCCTTGAACCTTGGGGTCGCACATGTGAAACCAATTTGGTGGGGTTCGAACCCTAGCATGTGCGAATTTAAGTGGGGTGGATTGGCGGGTACCTAAATGGTACCACGGAACCAGAGGGTTCCTTCCAATTTACCCTTTTTTTATATATATTTTTCCCTAAACAATAAGGTATAGCAGTCAATCAGTCATGAACTAGATCAATGTTCTACGTGTGTAAGTAATACTATTATGTTTTCTAATTGTGAAGACACACCCATCACCAAAAGGCCTTACTGTACTACTATGTTGAAGTCCAATTAGGTCAGACCGGTTAGGCTGACCCACTAACGCTGTTTGTCCAAATGCTAAAAATTGTATAGTCTGTAACTAGTACACTAGTTATGAATAAAGAAACATTGTGACAATAATAATGAAAATACTTAACTCTAATGAATCTGGAAGCCGCATGCCCTTGAAACAGATTTCGGGCACCTCTCAACCCCATTTAACCCGTTCCACTATAACTAGATAAAATAGCCATATAACTAAGTTGTGTGGAATACGACATAACATATGCTTGCAAGTGACAACATTACACCATTTCTATCCAAATATGCAAAATCCACCATGTTGTGTTTGAATTAAAGACCTCATCTCCGTTTTACAGAACCCAAAAAAGAGCTAAATTATGAATTCTAAGAGAAACAGAAAGGATGTATTTTCTATATGTTCAATCAGAGCTTAAAATAATAAACTCATCACAAATTTTGCTCAATAATATGAGGAGATGTGGGTGAAAGATGCAGATAAAGGGCAAGTTTGGCATTTTCACTTTGTTACTACACATCTACAAGCAAAAGGGCAAAACTTGGGGTGTTTATCCAAAAACATCATAAGTTGTCAAGTCTGGTGTTTTAGCCAAAATGAAGATTTATAATCTATAAGTCGATATTGTGGCTCATTCAAGACAACAAAGAGGGCAAACAATTATATGATCATTCTTGTCCTTTATATAAATACGGCATGGCCTTAGGATGCAACATCTCTAATTACAGAATGGGCAAGAGAAGGATGTATTCGAAATGTAAATGTAACTACCAGAGAATTTGTATTTCATAATTCGCTAAACTAAATGAAAAAAAAAATCACATAGAAATGCACAGAAGCAAAAAGTATTACCTCAACAGTATGGGCAGTTTCATTTCGTTCCATTAAGTTAAGCTTACGCCTTTTGTTACCGTCATCTCCGTTGGCTTCTAGAGTTTTACCTTTCCTATCACGTGAGGAGCTAGGAGCTTCATCAGTGACCCTAGTAGAATTATCTACAACACGGTCATGAGTAATATTTTCTCCACTCCTGCTAGATTTGAAAGACTCAGCGAGGCGTAATGCGTCAAGAAGAGGGTCCTTTACTACTAAATGCAGTTCTTTAGAACTGGTTTCAAGGGCTTCCTGTACTTTATTCACTTCAGGGGTAGGAATCCTATCATAGTTGTCGAGAGATGTCTCCAGGGGATCAACTATCTTAGCTCCTCTATGAGGTCCCGATCCTCTGGGTCGTCTTGGTGAAACTTGTTTGTGTATTGGTAACACACGAGTCTTCAATGCATCTAAGTAAACACAACCAACAATCTCTTAATATCAATATGCAACACTACATGTGGAAGACCAAACATTTGAATGAAACTATATCCAAAAGCGGCATGGGATAAGGGAGGAGGTGATAGCAGAAATTCCAATCAACTTATTACAAAGTAAATATCCATTTACAATAAGGTGCCAAGTGGATGTTGAAGTACGAAAAGTGTCAATTTAAACCGCACAATAGCTCAACAGCACAAGGATGGGCGCAGTTTTAGCATATCAGCTGATATATGAAACAAAAGTAACAAACTAAGGGAGTGTACAGAATTGCATATTTTCAGCTAATACTCATTTTCAAGCAATGTAAAAATACAGCACCGACAAGTACTTATTTAAGCACAAAATACGCAAATACGAATTTTCTGTCATTTCACAAAAGATTCATTTGTTCACAAGTTAACAATAACATAAAACACAAACTGCATATCTTAAATTCGACATAAAGTCATTTAGCTCAAACTCCAACTTACCATTCCTCTTCCTTTTTCCATCCACATCTTGAACACCATCCGCACCAGCAACATTTCCTGCACCGTCATCAACCCGAGTATCAACCCCATCACCGTCATCCAAACCCATAACCTTCCGCAACCCATCATCACTCAAAATCACCTCACACGCCAATTCAAGAAACGGAGGGCCCATCTTCTCTTTCTCGTCGTTCACATACCGTCTAACAACCTCAAACACATCAACCCCTTCATACATTTCCAACGCCTTCTCCCAAACCCTAACGTCCACCACACCCGTCTCAATCCCACTAACTAACCCTACCAAATCATCTCGAAACAATCCCACATTTTTCGCCTCTATCCTACTAACCCATATACTCTTCACAACATTATCAAACACCCCTTTTCTATTCTCATCACTCTCCTTACCAATTTTATCCGTTTTTTCGACAAGTTTTTCGATAAGTTTAGCAGTACAATGTAAAACGACAGTTGAATAAGCAGTTTTAAGGGATTCTGAAACATGGGTATTGTTTAACAAGTGGTCTAATTGCTCTAGCTGTTCCAACAATTCAATAGTGTGTTCAAAGATTGTACCTTTTTCGAGATGGGTTTCGAGTTTTCGCAAGATTAAGGTTTTCTTGAAACGTAGATTGTTGTTGTTTGGAATTGGGAGAACATTGATTAGATTGTTTAAGGTTGTGTCGTCGATTGAAGGTTGGCGAAGAAGGAATTCGAGTATCCATCCTGATTCTTCGTAGTCCATTTTGTAAAAATGTTAGGGATTGTAAATGTAAATGTGAATTAGGGGTTTTGAATTGTTCGCAGGATAATTATTATCTTCCGCTCGGTGTCTACGAACAGAAATTAATGATTTTAAAGAAGTTTACAAAAAAAAATTCGAACATTTAGTCGGACACAACATCGCGTAAAATCGTATAATAGTGAAGTCTTGCACGTACCTTAGACAACGAGATGTTGATTATAGGCCGTTACAAGTACTCGGAGGAAAAAACCCCAAGACTTGTCATCTCTAAAGATCGAACTCAAGACCTTGAGTAAAACCTGAGAGTGTTTCTGACCAGTTGGACTAGTTATCATTCACATACTTAATAT
>JANDBE010000047.1:28724365-28735674 GCA_024320915.1 Erigeron philadelphicus | reverse complement strand
GTTTACTGGTTCGTCATTGGTTCAAATTGGTGGTTATAAAAAACAAAGTCAAGTTAATAAAATCATAAATTAGATATATTTAATTGGATCATCAAAATAGATTACAAGACATATCATTTGTAACCGAATATTTTTGTTATTTTTCAAAATAAAAAAAGATAAGGATTTGTGTTAAAATTATCAAATTCCTAACACCCTTTTGTCTCATTTGTAACCGGATCTTTTTGTTATTTTGGTTGGAATCATCTTCATCATCATGTCAATAATCCAAAATCCCCTTTTCTTTTTCGAACACCTCTTAAAAGTCCCAAAGAAACCACCTCTTGAAACCCATCTCCCAAATTCTTGAAATAACTCACCTTTTGCTCTCAAATACGCAGTTAGGCACTTTAAGCAGCTGCAAAACAGGAAATATGAACATGGGTGTTCAAAATTTTCAATCTTTTTATGGTTTCAAGAATACCCAGATGGCCAATTCAGGTCTTTATTATGAACCCAGATGTAAAAGGCAGGTACTTTCTTGTTTTTCACCTTTAAAAGCCCTAAATTTTACTGCTTTACATGAGCACCGATTGTCAAAACAGAGTCTTTTTAGTTTCAAGCCCTTGAAAAACCAAGATTATGGTAAATTTGAAGTGGGTTTTTTGAAAAAAGTTGAAAGAAGACAGAAATTGTTGTCTGTTAGTGTTAAGTCGGTTATGGATGTTAGTAAAGTAGTGGAGAAAGATGAGGTGGTAGTAGGGAAGAGTAAGGGTGTTTATGATGCAATTGTGATTGGTTCCGGGATTGGTGGATTGGTTGCGGCGACACAATTGGCGGTTAAAGGAGCTAAGGTTTTGGTGCTTGAGAAGTATGTGATTCCTGGTGGGAGTTCAGGGTTTTATGAGAGAGATGGTTATACTTTTGATGTTGGTTCGTCTGTGATGTTCGGGTTCAGTGATAAGGTACTTTGTTCGTGCAATGTTTGGTTTGATATTTATGTAGTTTGGTAATGTTTGTTAGTGTAGATAATGTTGTCGGTCATTTTGTACATAATTTGTCATTTTTGCTATATTGGTATGGACTTGTTCTTGGTTAACGTAAAACAAAATGCGATTATAAGCAAATTGTAGATGCAAAAATGGAGAGCCGGAGAAACTGTACAAGTCAATGGAAATTATAGGTGTTATAGCATTACGCTACCCATGAATTTAGGTGTTTAAATTAGGGAAACCAAGGTGATTTTATGTCTATTTCAATTATCATTTTTTGGGAAACTATATACTTGCTATCAAATCTGCTTATGTTGACCCCAATAATATCATTATATCGTAAAAATTTCTTTTTCCGTCCAATACAGTAATGCATAAACTGTGTATTGCAACTTCAGGTAACAGTAAGCATTTTGGTGGTATGATTCTAAACAATGTGTAAGATTTTTAACGGTATAAGTAGATAATTTAAATGTGACATGAAGATTAGACTCGAAAAATCAGGAATTGGCAAAAATCCTATGAAAGAATGAAACTTTTGTTTGAAAATGAACTCAGACTATACAGGAAAAGATACGCTGCTGAACTATATACAAAGTATTTATGGTGTTCAATGGCATTGGTTCACGCGTTTAGACATCAAATGATTTACATGCTAAACTAGTTTGTTCTTGTCATAGGGAAATTTGAATTTAATAACTCAAGCATTAGCGGCAGTTGGGTGTAAAATGGAGGTGATACCCGATCCGACCACTGTCCATTTTCATCTACCTAATAGCCTCTCAGTCCAAGTACACAGAGAATATAATGATTTTGTTTCTGAACTCACAAGTAGATTTCCACATGAAAAGGAAGGGATTCTGAAATTCTACGATGTATGCTGGAAGGTCTGTTTTGACTTTTTATTAAGGTGATTGCAGCATCTAGTTGAATTTTTTTCGCTTCGTTTTAAATCAAGACTTTAGCTAAAAACTACTTTCTTTTGGTTATGTAACAGATCTTCAATGCGTTGAATTCACTGGAACTCAAGTCTCTCGAGGAACCTCTATACCTGTTTGGTCAGTTCTTTAAGAAGCCCGTGGAATGCTTGACATTAGGTACTTCCTTTGTGTTCATGTCCCAGTTTCCTATTTGCTCATATTATATCCTACTTTTGCGGGTATCATCAGATCTCTGAGTGTTTAAAAAGGCTGGATTATTAGTGAATTATCTGATAAGATGACTATAATGGACATGATCGTGAAAAATGCTATAATCTTTAATGTGACAAATAAAAGGATAGATAACGAAATCTAATTTGGTCTTAGATAGTTCTGCTGCAGCTGGAATGAAATTCTAGTTTTTGGACCTTCATAAGTTTGGATAAGTAGAAGACGAATTTGTATATTAATAATACAATAAATCTGATTGTTTCTAAAACAAAAACCCAAACACATTGTCTAACTTTCAAAATGCATATCCAATCATCCTTAAATAGACCTGAAATCATAAATCTAATGTTTCTAGTTAATAGATGGGACTCACAAAGTTATAATAATTGGTATCTCTCCCTTCAATCCATCTTTATCATTTAATTATTGACATGGTCATTTTGCGGGTCATATTTATGTGGTCAAGAAAAGTAAAGATACATATCAGTTTGTGTGGGTCCCATTTAATTCCAAAAATGAAGACGGGACATGGAAAAAACTGATAGAACACGGAAGCTAGTTTAATGCAAATTATACGTCATTGTTGTCTTTTCTAGCTTACTATTTGCCACAAAATGCTGGAACCATTGCTCGCAACTTCATAAAAGATCCTGAAGTGCTCTCGTTCATAGATGCTGAGGTTAGCCAATACTTTCTGTTAAGTTTTAGAGTATTTCACGTGTTACCCTTATGTTCTTTAAATAGTAAATGCGTGGTTTGTGCAGTGTTTCATTGTGAGCACAGTTAATGCATTACAGACACCTATGATCAATGCGAGCATGGTAAACATCAACTTCCTTTTTGATCAATTCTTGCTATAGTACCATATTTTATTAGTTATGACCTTTTGTTTGTATTAGGTGTTATGTGACCGACATTTTGGGGGCATTAATTACCCTGTCGGCGGTGTTGGAGGGATTGCAAAATCCTTGGCAAAAGGTTTAGTTGACTACGGAAGCGAGATACTTTACAAGGCAAATGTCACAAGCATTATCATTGACAACGAGAAAGCAGTGAGTACAGCTCGATCACTGAAATTAGTACATGTTAGAAGTATATACTTCTCCCTCCATTTCATGAAATTTGCAATATGGTGTTTCCAGACAATTCCTTATATTGATCTAATGTCATGTAAAAGATTGCAAATTTCATGAGATGAAGTATCTTAGTTATACGAATTACAAGACTTTAGTCTTCATCTACACCTCATTCGTGTACACTTACTTTATTGGGACTGTTTAGAAAGCAAGGTTTTTACTGTTTTTTTATGGTTGTGCATTGTCTTAGGTCGGAGTGAAATTGTCTGATGGAAGAGAGTTCTTTGCCAAAACCATAATCTCGAACGCTACTAGATGGGATACTTTCGGTTAGGTTTCACTTGACGTATCTTAAGTCCTATAATTGTCTGTAAATGTTATATTTCAAATGATTAATGTATCTGTTTTCCTGATTGCAGGCAAACTTCTGAAAAAACAGGATTTACCGAAAGAAGAAGAAAACTTCCAAAAAGTTTATGTAAAAGCTCCTTCTTTTCTTTCTATTCACATGGGGGTCAAAGCCGAGGTCTTGCCACCGGGCACGGATTGCCACCATTTTGTTCTTGAGGTGCTCACTTATTTCCTTGTCTTGTGTACGGAGGTGGCAATTTTTCGCCTGTACCTATATGAATGGGTTGATCCAAGTTATGTTTTTATCGCTGGGCGGTCATGGTTAATTAAAAATGGTAAAGCTTAAAAGGTGCACGGGTCGATAGTCGTTAAAGTGTTACTCTAATGCATTAACATTTTAAATCAGTATATTCAACCAATTAGATTATTATTTAAATCATGTCATCAAATTTGACAGATAATAATTCCTTTAATACATAATACTGTATGTGTGGGTCAACCTGACCTAGCTCATTTCAAGCAGTACGAGACAGTGTTGTAAAAATCAGCTAACTCAGGGAGTAATCCTGACTCGGGGATCCGGGGAGTTGAGTCAGGTCATTTCAGGGTCAAACCCGAGCCAAATCAGGTCAAATTTGGGTCAAGATTGGTCAACTTTTTTTTTTTTTTTTTCACTTTTTTGTTTGAAGTATTATGTTTATGTTTCAAACCATTATGTTTGAACTTTGAAATACCATGTTTATGCTTAGTTATGGTTAAGTTTAAAGTTTCTACTCTTTTTCTAATTTTTTTTAACATATAATTTCAAAAAAATATTACTTTTATTTGTAAAAAACCCCAATCCGATTACTCCCTGATTACATCCCGAGTTACCAAAAACTCCCGACTCCCCACTCTGCTTAGCTGATTCCGAGTAGCGTGTCTCTGATACGGATTCCCAACATTGGTACATGAGTTATCCATTTCAACGTGTTAGTATATTACCCAAGTGGTCCAATTTGTCACATCTACTTGTTTGTGCCTAGTTCCACAGAGATCATTTGTTGATTTGTTATAATCATGTAGGATGATTGGAAAAACTTGGAGGAGCCGTATGGGAGTATATTTTTGAGTATCCCTACTATACTTGATTCTTCATTGGCTCCAAAAGGGCGTCATATTCTGCACATATTTACAACTTCTTCGATTGAAGATTGGCAGGTAATTATTCGGTTATTAGATTTACGTTGCAAGTTGCAACTCTTGTCTCTAGGGTAATTGATTGTTAGTGAAATAGCTGATACATTCTTATGAGATGGGAGGAATTTTGTGTTTCAAAATAACTATGCCATTAGCGGTAACGATCACAATGGGTGATAAACAGGTACCATAGCTTGATTCTGCAAGCATTCCCTTGTTAGTAAAATGCCTAAAATTCCCGTTCAAAATGATCAACTTAGAGGGATATTGTGGGTGAATTTTGCTAGACTTAATACTGACAGTGAGCAAATACACTTTGCCAGTTTGACTCTGGAAGTGTTTGGTTAGTGAAATTTCTAATGTACCATCTAAGCTTTCCTGATCATAACGAATATTCAATTATGTAAAGACGTTAAACGGTTATAATGAGGAAACATGTACCTTTAGCTTCTGAATTAAATGTCTTTGTTGCCTATATGACTTGGGAAGCCTATACTCCGCATATGTGTGGGATTGGGTGTTCACGTTTTTGTTGCCAGTCAAAACTGATACCATTAATAACAGTTAATGCTTACAACGGGAAAATGGTTAACTGTACGTCTGTACCTTCGTCATAGAAACATTCCATTATTATTCATATGTCTCAAATTCTCGTTAATAATGACAAAGCAAAGAATCTTGAGGCTGTAAATAAATACTGTGAACAATTACAATAGGCTAATAGGGGTAAATAGTGTTCCATTGCCAGTAAAATGTCTAAAATACCTATAAATAATCACTAAACAGAAGAAATTTTATGGATCAATATCAATATCATGTATATCAATCTGATTATAGAAGTAATGATAGATTTTACAAACCTGTGGATCAAAATCGATTCCAATAATAAAATGTAAATAGGACAAATAGGTAATATTAGCTTGGCCGGAGGTTCTTCTAGAAGTAAGACTGTCTACATCCCACCTCCTCCATACCCCGCTTATGCTTGGATTGGGTACAGTTGCTAGTATTTTTGTTGTTGCATGTAATATCAGCTTGAAAACTTTCTAAACATGAAAACTCTGCAGTTAAAATCTGATACCTATGAAGATAGAATATTACCATATGTAAATACATTTTTAACATTCATACGGAATGTTAATTATATATTATATTTTTTGAATAAATTAGGGGCTTTCCACAAAAGATTACGAGGCAAAGAAGGAGCTTATTGCCGACAAAATTATCAGCAGACTGGAACAGAAACTATTTCCTGGCCTTAAATCCTCCATTGAATTCAAAGAGGTACTACACTTCCCCTTTTGCCTGAAATTCTTTTGAAAGAAACGCCTTCTCAAAACGGTTCTTGAGTTCTTACTTCGTTTTTTTGTGGTAAATTGAGGAGTTAATGAGAGATTTAACTAATTGTACCTAGTGTTGAAGTTCACTGTTGACTAGCACTGATCGTTTATTTTCCCTTTTGTAACTTGCTGTAGTTTTTTTCCGTTCCTCATGCATTTTTCTGTTATATTCAGTTTGTCAGTTCCGTCTTTGATTTTACCATTAAGTATCACGCTTTTATATAAATGGTACCCACAAAATGAAAATGTTCAACAAGTTACAGCTATAACATTGACAGGTGGGAACACCAAAGACACACAGACGATACTTGGCTCGTGATAGTGGCACATACGGGCCAATGCCACGTAGCGTGCCCAAGGGCTTGCTGGGAATGCCTTTTAATACCACCGTAAGTTTAAATCAGAGATACATACTGGCTTTTCATTTCAAAGTGTCGTAAGGATTTGAATTGGATGCATGTAAATTTTGGATAATGAAAAATGCCGCTTTTTCACATCTTCATGATTTTTTCACTTTAGTTCTAACTTTGCTTTTTGTATTGAATTGTGTAGGCTATAAACGGCCTCTATTGTGTGGGCGATAGTTGTTTTCCTGGACAAGGCGTTATAGCTGTAGCATTCTCTGGAGTAATGTGTGCACATCGGGTAGCAGCTGACGTTGGTAAGCGTAACGTAAATTTCTTTTTTTGTTTGTAGCGGTTCAAAATTGGTAATATATTGAACAAGGTCCAAGCAGGCCAGGTGGGTTTGACGTGAAACACTTTCTTTCTCCAAAAAGTTTGAACTTTTGTAGAAGTCGATAGTGTGTCAATATGGATCAAAATTACATTATTCTAGTAATAATTTAATAATATGGATAAACTGATTAAGGGGTTCATTACATAAGAAATATGAATACACTTTGGGTACTTTTTAAACCGTTTAACTTGATCAACCTGTTTAACCAAATTCTTTACCCCTTTGGCCCATTAACATAGATAAATAACTTAGATAAAAGTTTCCCTCTGTGAGATTTTACGATTTGTACCAAGCCTAGCGCTGACTTTTGTAAGTTGATTGTTGTACTCTCTCTTTAAATGTTATTACTAAGGACATACATTTTGGGGTTGCAGGACTTGAAAAGAAGGCACCAGTATTAGATGCTGGTCTCCTTGGAGTTCTTGGTTGGTTGAGGTCGTTAGCATAAGAAGCTTTCTCTGTGTAATCATGTATATTTTATGTTGCTTCCGTTTCTTTAACCCATATACACGTATCATCCATATTTTGTCGGTTTGATTTAGTTCCTCTATAAGAATTTCATATATACTGTTTTTAGTTTGGTTTATTATCATTGGTTTCGAATATTGAATCGTGAATTATGTATATTCATATTATAGATATAATAACCCACAAACAGCAAAAGAAAACAAATCTTTAAAAGTATGTAGCATTGATGGAATAAAAAAAAAGAAGAGGATATATCGATTAGTGTGGTCCTGAACTAACTACTTATGCTTGCATTTAACATAAGGTCAAATAGCCAAGCTTTTAAATTGAAATGAGCCAACCCCACTTATTCGTTCGGTTTTTGACCATTGCATTCTTGCAAGTTGCCACTTTTCGGGGAGTTAAACTTGACTTTTCAATATAAATCATATATCATTAGTATCGACTAGGTATTGTAAAACAAGTATTAAAGTCAATTAAATAGGACAAAATCTAGACCCTTAGATCATGGTTAAACTAATGCACGAAGATTTACGAATCAATTGATGCACAATAATTTTCATGATGCACGTGATTTTCAGTAAAGAAAAGCTTATTGTTTATTTGTTTTACGTTAATATTTGTTTTTTTTTTTTACCTAAAACCTCATTAGCATATTTATGCAGATAATCATGTCACCCACATATGAAAACTAGAGGTCATCGGGTCAAAATTCTTCCAAGGCAAAAAACTATATTTTGTAATTTATGTCAGAAAATGGTGATTTACCGAACATGAATTCTATGCGGTGTGCACTCTAGGAACTAAAGAAATTTCATATGCGGTGTGCCCTTTGCACTCTTCCATTTTCATAATATCACTATGAAGCTGAAAATGTTAACTTTTACGAACAACGATTGCCTACTTGTTTTTGTTGACATAAAAGATAGGAGAGATTCTACATGTTAAAAACACATAAATCGAGGTGATGAGTGTAGTTAGAGTCATTGGTTGTTGTCATGTGCGTAATAATACTTAAAACCGTCCATTTATGTGACTTGAAAGTATAATATTCCGATAAATGTTGAAAATTTGATAATATGTAGCTGGTTAGGAAAGACATATCCATTGACACATTTGAGGTTTTGTATACTTCTAATAATGATATGGTGGATGAAAAGTGGAAATGATCACTTAAGGGGTGTTTGGTTCATGGAATTTCTTGGAATTCATTGAAATTGCAATTTTAATTTTATTCTTTTCCATTGTTTGGTTCATATGAATGAATGGAATTGGAATTTAAAAAATTCCATCAAATTCTTTAAATTAAGGAATTCACAATTCTTTCACTCATTGGATGAAATGTTCAAACATTCCATGGAATTCATCATTTTTACCTAAATACCCTTTCACCACTATACACTCAAATAAGAATCTTCCTTTGCATTTTGATTTGCTCGAAGATCTAAACCCCATGTCCCCATCCACCATCACTGTTGTTGTTGTTTATGATTACTGCTGAAGCTACTTTTGATTTATGGTAATAGCCCAATCCAAGCTCCATCGGAGTTTTTGCTATATAATAGTTTGTTTGTTATTCATTGTTATCGAATATAAAAAAAAATTGGTATCTAATGAAATTTTGGTATAAGTTGAATAAAATAAAGAAAGTTGCAGGTGAGAAGATGATATCTTGAAAGAGATGAAAAAAGCTATTTGGTAGGATCTTTTATGGCTTGCATATCGATCGATCTATCTATCTTAATTAGTGTTACCGTATCTTTTTTTTTTATATCTATATGTTATTATTTATAAAAGATTAATAATGGGTAGTTTTGTAAGTTTTTTTATAGTTTACAAATTACAATCAAATTCTTTTAACTAAATTCCATTGAATTTAGTCAACTAAACGCATGATATATTTTCAAACTTTCATATTCCAATTCTCTTAAATTCTAATTCTTTTGATAGATTCCAATTCCTTCAAAAAAAAATTATGTAAATCAAACACCCCCTTAAGAACATTGGCATTTGACAATGATTTGTTCACCCAAGCTATAAAGCTACAAACCATCTCAAGACAAATCGCAAAGGAACCAAAATGAATCCATAGTACCTTTGGACAAAAACAACACACACAATACATGAGCTATTAGTAGAAGAGTAGTGATATTGGTACCACAACTTTTGATATATATACCACATTGTACAGCTTATACAACTGACTGTACAAACTATTAATGCACAACTATAGTAGATTCATCAAAAGTAGTGATACAAGTATCACTTTTTTTAAGAGAAACTTCATACTATTATCGGTTATTTTTGAAAAAAAAGTAAAATAAAGTATCGTACCAAGAATTAAACCATGTCTAGAAAGAAAAATAAACGAAGATCAAATTGATAATTCTTTGAAGACCCATTGTCGATCTTTGAGGCAAGCGGATTTTACTAATAATTCTTCGTTGTAATAATGAGCGAGTGGGTAGTTGATTTTTCATATATAAATTTAGAGTAATTTAGGACGCTTAATCACTTCATAGTTCATAAGCCAAATAATGACCTCTCACCAATAAATCACTTCAAATTTACATTTCTGTTAGTTGGTAGTTAAAAATAAATATTTTTTTTTTACCCTATATATCATGTCTAGTATACATTAATATAAAAGGATCAGGACCGTCCATTGTCCACGATGAAGCATATCACCGGCACAAAATCAGCCGGAAAACCACATTCAAAAAAATAAGTCAAATCAAATCCCAAAATAATTATAAAAAAACAAGATATTTTCCCCCTTTCTTTTCTCTGTAGATTCACATTATTAATTACACACACACCACTCTCACATCACAACTCTCTCTCTCTCTCTCACACATCCCATTCAATTATATATACATATACATATACATATATCTATACGTATACATATACCTATATCTATACATACACATATATATATACAATTTGTATATTTATATACCTGCATCATAATTTTCACCTAACGCGCTTTCAAGTACACTGATCTCAGGTTTAACTTCTTTTTTAATACTTATACATTCCGTATATATACGTGTGTATGTATATATATGTATGTGTGTATGTATGTATGTATGTATGTATCTCTATTAAATTTTCATATTTTTTTTATGTGATATTGAATGTAGAGTTGCAGATCTGAAGTATATTTTGCTTGTTTTGAAGTTACTGTAATGAGGTAATATTTTTATATATTTATTAATTATTTTCATTTAGTTTATGATAGTTAGGTTTGATTTTAGATTTATAATATATTTATATATATATTATATATGTGTGATTATTTGGTGGTTAGATTTTGAGAAAATAAGGAAGAAGGAAGAGAGAAGATGGGGGAAGGACAGCAGAGGTTTCAGTTAGGAACAGTTGGAGCGTTGGGATTATCCGTGATTTCGTCGGTTTCTATTGTGATTTGTAACAAGGCATTGATAAGCACTCTTGGTTTCACTTTCGGTAAGTTATTTGTTAAGAATTTTGTACTTTTGAAATGTTTGTATGATAATTTTTGTGGATGGATTAGAAATTTTGTCTAACGAGTAATTGCGGTTAGGAAACATAGCTAGTGATCCTTTGTATGCCATTTTATAGGCCAGTTAGGTGATTGTGTGCTAAAATGATTCGGGGTACTACATATTTGGTAGTTTCTAGTTGTAACGGTGTTTGCATTTGATGCCATTTGGAGATTCTAGTTGATACTTAAAAACTTTTTTATGGTTAGATCTTAGCATGGTCATTATAGCAAAAAAAGTGTGATGTGTACTGAAAATCTGAAATACTATTAACTCTAGGAAGCAACAACACTGCGACTGATATAATAAGTATGTCAACCAGCTGATCAGTCACTATTTTGGGCTTGATTTGATATGGTAAAGATGAAAGACTTGAACCAATTGAGCTACATTTGGCCTTTTTAGACCAGGGACATAAAATGAAGTGTGAAGTATACGTACTTGAGCATTAGCTCAATGGTTGAATGACTATCCCCCTTTTCATGAGGTCTTGTGTATAACGTCTCGA
>JANDBE010000047.1:28701987-28713292 GCA_024320915.1 Erigeron philadelphicus | reverse complement strand
TATATAATCCATATGACTTATGGTTTTAAATTTCAAAATTCTAAATACAATATAATTATTATGGTACCCTTTACATAAATTAAATAATAATGATAAGTAGTAATAACTAATACCTTCTTTATACAAAACACTTTTAGTTTTAAAAGTTTTATCTCATAAGGACCATTTAGGAATTTGATCAAAAACAAGACCTCAACTAATAAAATCATACTTGTGCAGAAAATCACTTCAATATTCAAGCTGCAATGAACCATAATGAGCTTGTTAGATTTAAAGGTTGTATTCGTCATCCCCATCTACTTTTGTTTTTTTGCCAATTAATTATTTATTTACCTTTTAATCTGATTGAGCAATTACCTTACAACAAGAGGTCTTGGGTTTAAGGCTTGAGAAATGCATAAAAAGTCCCTTTATTAAGGCTTGACTTGGGTATACCTAGATTCAAGTCTGAGGAGGATTGATCGTCGTACATTCGGACGGATTAGTAGGGGGTTTCCCCCATCGAGTATTTGAAATAGACATTTCTACTTTGAGGGAGCTCGACAACTTATGTTAGACCTACCGCTGTCGAATTACGACATGAAACTATCAAGCGAAATTCACATTTAAAAAAAAATTCTGTGATAATGCAAAATAATGATGTCATTCTAAGACCTTAAACCATTGGTATTTCTACAAACGACCAACCCTCATGTTTGATAGCCCTACCATATACTGTATAACATTGTGCTCTACCAATGTTCACATTCTTGTTTATTTATACTATACAATCCATATGACTTATGGTTTTAAATTTCAAAAATTCTAAATACAACAAAATGATCATTGTACTCTTTACTTATTAATTAAATAATAATGATAAGGAGTAATAATTAATACCTTCCTTATACAAAACACTTTTAGTTTTAAAAGTTTTATCTCATAAGGACCATTTAGGAATCTAATTAAAAACCAAGGCCTCAACTACTAAAATCATAAATATTACTAGAATTCAAAGCTGCAATGAACCATAATGAGCTTGTAATAAAGTCTATAGATGCACCTCATATATATCTATACATGCGTGTGTTATATATATATGTAATAAAAACTTACTATAAAGACAACTAGAGTTAGCAAAAAACCATCAGCAATATTGAAACTTCTTTTTCCCTGATATTAAGAACAACTTTCATAAACCAAAAATTCTATTCACAAACCTTTTTTTCACAAAAATTTTCCCCAATTTTCATTTCCTTTTTCAGTAATTATGTTGTAATTCACCTTCAAAAACCCTAAAAAAAAAATTCACTTCAAATTCGCGTCAACTTTTCATTCTATATACACAAAATAAAATAAAATAAAAAGTTACAAAAAAATTATTAGTGTACAATAGTCGCGTAATGGAAGAGAACCATATAGAACCGGATTATGTTATGCCTGATTTCGATTCGGTACTGGAGAAAACATGGGTTGCTGGGAGTGATTCGATACGCAAAGTTTTGAAATGTGTATCACCAAAATATGATTCATATGAAAAAAGGACTAACGTGATTAAGTACATGCAAAGACTTATTAAGACTACTGTTGGTGTTGAGGTCCATTTCTTTTCCTTTTCACTAAATTTTCTCTTTTTTTTGCATGAGCAAAATACTTGTTTGTAGTTGGACTCGGATCGGGTCATAATGTGGGTTTGTGTCAACCAGTTTTTTTTTTTTTTTTAAATAATAAACTTCATTTTGTATTATTTGATTTATAGAATTTAATTAGTTGACAATTCTTTATAATTTTGTGGTCTTAATTTTTTGAAAAAAAGTTTTTGTGCTGATTTTCTTCTCACTACTAATTCTTAACTGATTTATATTGGATGTTTGGTTTTGTAATATAGGGTTTTGATCGGATCCGGATCCGAGGTCGGATACGGATATGGATGTGTGTCAATTTTTATTTATTTTTCTTTTGAATTTCATTTTAAATTATTTAATTTGAACTGTTCATTTTTCATTAAATAAAAAAAAATACTACTTTAAATTCGTTTTTAAATTTTGATTTGTTAAATAATATTTTGTTTTTACAAACTTTAGATTATCAAAAACAACAAGATATGATGAATAAATTTTTGAATTAGGTTTTTTTTTTTAATTTGTGAACAAAAGAGAATTTTGGTTGATCTTTTATCCCGAATTCAATAAATATTTAATGATCTTGTTGATTGCTAAACTTTACATGTTTTTATTTTTTATTTTATTTTAATTTTTGATAATTGACTATACTCGTATAAATTATGCATATTCTTGATGATTCCATTTCATTTTTAGTATATTTTAGATTTAAAAGTTGTTAATTTCTTAAAATTTGAATTATATATATTTAGTGTGACTTTGTAACTATTTGATATCGAATTTCGTTAATATAATCTTTGTTATAGATTGTGTTCATTATGCATGTGGTTATACATTACCTTCAATTACAGTATGTTTTAAGTTGATGAGGGATAGATATATTGAGGGCCTAAAAATCTTTTTAATCTTTTTGTAAGTGTTAATGAACATGAAAAACCAGATAATATCATTTGGTGCATGTCGATATAATAATATTTCGATAATCTATATTTGTCTTTGTTCAAGCTTCATCATATCTCTAGTGTTTGAAGTAATTACAGTACATCATCATCATCATCAAATGTGTATATGCGGTCGGGGTTGAATTTTTTTATTTTTTATTTTTACAGTCATGAATATTTTTCCTTATGATGAGTTTTCTTAACATACTTTTACGGTAACTAGCTAGCTAGGTTTACCAAGAAGCTTGGTCGTGTCGAGTTTCCAGTTACCAATTGAGTACAATAATATGCTAAATGATTGACCTTCATGTTCATGTGCTCGGATAAAATTAAATCTCATTTATTCGTCGTAATAGACTAGACTAACGTAATCTATGTAACAAGTTTACACGAAATGACAATTATAAGTTAACATTTTTATTTACATAAACTCTTTTGATCGGTATATTCAAACGTCTCAAGTAGTTTCCATAGTACAATAACCTGCGCGCAGCTAAAAGAAACTTAATTTACTGATTGACCTGAATGTTAATGTGCTTGTTTGAAAGGATAGTACTCATATACTAATGGAATCTTCATATATAATTCTTCATAATAGCCTATACCGACGTAATCTATTTCACAAGCTTACGAAAAAAGACAAAAATAAAAGAAAATCTTTCGCTTTAGATACTCTTTTGACCGTTATATTCAAACTTGTCGTGTAGTTTACGTCAATATAAAGTAGGTGTGTCAAGTTTCCAAGTTAAAATAACATGTTCAATGATTGCCGTTCTTGATTTTTTTTTTTCTGAACAATTAAAACAGTTTTATCAGAAGGCCTCTAGAAAGATACTAGAACCGAGTAAGAGTTACAAGAAGGAATAAGTGAGTTACAGGGGATACAAACCCATTATATTACATTTTCCCCCTATTAATTTTAATTGAAAGAAAAGACTAGACTTTAATACCATCTTCTAACTGATCCAAGTTTGGCGAGAGTCTGATTGGCATACTTGTCTACGTACGTGATTGTTTGAGAGGATACTGCTTATACATGGATGGAATCTCCGTTTATTATTACTTATAATAACCTAGCTAATTGGTGTGTGTAATCTATCTGAATTATGTCATAACAAAAAAGGACATACAAAATTTTGATTTACGTTAACTGTTTTGATTGGTAACTAGAACTTGTCAAATAGATTACGCAAATATAAAGTACGGAGTAGTTATGTTGAGTTAATTTCCAAGTTACAAAATCCTGCTAAATATATGATTGATGCTCTTGTTAATGCGGTCAATAACCTGCTAAATGACTGATGTTCTTGCTAATGTGCGTATTTGAGAGGATAGTGCTTACAGACGGATTTTGATTTACATAATTTACTTAATTGTTACTGTATATTGGAACTTGTTAGCTAGATTATGTCAATATAATTACTTATGTCGAGTAATAATGTTGCAGAAAACCTGCTAATGATTGATATTCTTTGTTATGTGCTTGTTTGTGAGGATATACTGACGTAATCTATTTGATAGATTCACGAGAAAGATCAAATATAAGATCTTGAATTAAATGAAGTTCATGATTTGTATATTCAAATTTGTCAAATAGATTACGTCAATATAAAGTAGTTGTGTCGAGTTTCCAAGTTACAAAAATCTGTTAAATGATTGATGTTTTTGTTACCTGCTAATTGATTGGCGTTCTTGTTAATGTGCTTGTTTGAGGGGATAGTGATTACGGACGTTGGAATCTCCATTTATAGTTCCTTAAAATAGCCTTTACTGACGTAATCTATTTGAGAAGTTCACTAGAAAGGACGGTAATAAAATCTTGATTTACGTAAACTATTTTGATTGGCATATGTATATGAACATTTCAATTAGATACGTCACTATAAGTTGTGTCGGATTTCCAAGTTACAATAATCTGCTAAATGATTGACATTCGTATTAATGTGCTTGTTTGAGAGGCTAGTACTATAAACGGATGGAATCTTCATTATTCATCATTGCAGTATATGTACGTTGACGTAATCTATTTGACAAGCTCACCAAAAAACGACAAATACAAAATCTCAATTTACTGCTTTACGCCTATATATAATAGGGTTTCCAAGTTCATATTTATATATACGAACGTGCACTATCTTCTCAGACATTCACTAAGCACAAATGTTTTCATTTGCATCTTACTTTTGCAGGTCTTACCATATGGTTCAGTGCCCCTTAAGACTTATCTCCCTGAAGGTGATATTGATCTGACCGCTATTAGTGCTCCTAAGAAAGAGGATGCTTTGGCTAATGCCATTTACAAAGTTCTTCTGTCTGAAGAGAAGAACAAACATGCTAAATATGAAATACATGATCTCCAATTCATCAATGCTCAGGTTATTTTCATGATTCTGCATCTATATCTTTTAATTTGTTAGCATTATTAAAATATATGCCTCATGTTAGCAATAGAATTCATGCACATATTTCTATCGCTATTTTCAAAGGAAGCTAAAGGAAACCATTCGCAATATCTGTTTATTACTTATTATGGTATCTACTTTTGATGCTTTCAGTCTGGAAAGCCCTTAATTAGTCGACGTTATGGTGTTAACTATGTTATACTATAAAGATGGTCTCATTCTTAAGCTTCTATATTTGAAATGTCTTCATCTGTCCTGATAAATTGTAGTTATATTGTTTTTGTTGGCAGGTTAAACTTATTAAATGCATCGTGGGAGACATTGTTATGGATGTGTCGTTTAATCAGTTAGGTGGACTTTGTTCATTGTGTTTTCTCGAGCAGGTAAAGTGGACATTCATTGCATGCATGTAAAAGTGGTAATTTGGACGGGCTGGGTAACGGGCTCAAGACAAAACAGTTAACATTCATCAGTTATCTTCAGTATCACCATGTTGATTGTTTTTACCTTTCTTGATGCAGGCCGATAAGTATATCAGAAAAGATCATATCTTCAAACGTAGCATTATTCTGATAAAGTCTTGGTGCTATTATGAAAGCCGTATCATTGGTGCTCATTATGGATTGTTTTCTACGTATGCATTGGAAATACTAGTCCTGTACATTGTCCTTCTATACAGGGAATCTCTAACCGACCCGTTAATGGTAATTGGTCTTTTTGAGTATTGTGATAGGAGGTCAAGTTTTCAAGCTTAATGTAAAATAACAAAATCGTTTTTTGCTTTTCATAGGTTCTTTATAGGTTCTTGGAGTATTATAGCAAGTTTGATTGGGATAACTTTTGCATGAGTATTGATGGTCCTATTAGTGTATCTTCACTACTTGGCATAATCGGTAAGAATCTAGCCATTAACTATGGATTGCTTGATATTGCGTTTTGAACGTGATTATCTGACATAGTCTAATTATGAGTAGCAACAACAAAACTGATTCTGATCATTTATTAATTGTAGTTGGCCCTAAATACGTGTATTATGAAACAACAGAAGTACATCCAAATGCTAGCTCTTGCACTTGCAGCTGCTTATGTTACAAACACACTGCCAAACAAGATTCTCTCATTTTCTGACCCCATCTATCATTTTGTGCAGCCGAGAACCCCATAAACCATGCTTCAACCAATGGGAAGTGTCTAAGAAAATACATGAAGTTGTTCATCGTACCTTTATCAGAATGTGAGACAAATATGCAAACTTTCACCAAGAAGTATTTTCATATAACTGATCCACTGAAAGTAAGCAACAATCTCGGACGAAGCATTTACAAAGGTAAGCAACAACATAACTTTAGTAGAGAACAATCACTACACCAAAGCTTTTTCTTACAATAAATATATGTGATTTTTCTATGGTTCATCCAAGCATGTAATTGTGATAAATTTATGTCACATTTGCACATTGCTTATCTCTATTGTAGGAAAATACTAAAAATGTGCAGTATTGAATGTTGTTTCTTTTTTAGTGTCATAAAAAGTTTCTATTTCTTGCAGGATCCTCTCACCGTATAAGAGCTGCATTCAATCTTGGGGCTCGTACACTTGGTGATATTATGCAGCTCCCAACAGAAATTGTTGGGGATGGAATCAATAAGTTCTTTAAATGTACATTGAAGAGGCACCAAAAGGAAAAATTTATAATTCCTGCAGTGTTGACATTTGAGGAGTTGGTAACTGCTCCTGTAACTATAGACCATTACGACGATGATAGTGAAACAGATATGTCAAATGCTGATTATATATCCATAATGGATGATTTATCCACCGGGGGGTTATCAGAAAGAAATGTACCCATCGTTGGTGAAGAGAATGAGAGGACCATGTATTCGACGAGCCATCTCAACGTTGAACAGTATGGCCTGGTTTCAAATTTTGGAAATCAAAATGAAAATGACGTGTTTGATGATGACGAATTATTGGATTTGGTAACGCTAGATGGAGATTACGTGGGTAACGTAAGGAATTTGGTAGCAAGTCATTGTCGTCATGTTTTTGCAATGCCTGGTCCTCTATTTAATAAGGCTCGCAAGTCTGCTAGTGGTTATGAGAAAACCAATGTGGCTGGTTATCAAACGAATCAGTCGTATCAGCATAACTCGTCATGGATTCAGTGGTACCCAATTGGTGTGCCCATGCAACCTGGACCGAATTTGGCTTACCATGGAGTTCAACAGTTTGTTCCCAATTGGGTAAGTCAAATATGTTATTTTATTGATTACCATTATAGAAGATTTTGGTGGGTTGGGTCAGTCACTTACTCTGGTCTAGTTTAGTCCTAAACCAAAAATGTGACTAAAAGTCTTAAATATATCATTATAAATCTCATATATATATGGAGCCTTGCAGGAGTACTCCATGAGAGTAAGAATAAGTGGGAAAAGCAGCGGAAAGGGACCAACAGCTAAACACCGACAGCCTCGTAGAGATTTTCAAGGAAAGGGCTCGCCTTTGGGTGCTAGCCTCGATGTTCCAGCCTCTCTTGTGCAGTCCCCAGTGGCTCGTTCGGGCATTGAAGGGAAAGACCCAGCTTTGGGTGCTAACTATGAGTTTCTAGTTGACTCTCATATGAAGTCTACAGTGTCTCGTAAGGGATTTGAAAGAAAGGATCTTGTGTTTGGTACTAACCATGAGGTCGCAGAGTCTGGTATGCAGTCCCCAGTGGCTCGTTGGGGTTTTGAAGGAAAGGATCCAGCTTTTGGTGCTAAATATGAGGTTCCAAACTCTTATGTGCAGTCTCCAAAAGGCCATGGTCACCCTGGTGCCTCATCGAGTCAGGTGATTGGAAAACGGAGAATACAATTTGGATCATATGGTGTAACCCAACATACAACTTACAATGCAGTGGTTTCTGGCCGACTGACAATGTAAGTTAATCGTACACAAGTTCTATTTTTTTGCACTTCAAGTATCTATATGTGTCGCTGACCTAAGAGATGTTTGGCATCTATGTTTTTAAACGTGTTCAGGATCAAGGAAGAGCCGTTTGAACTTGCTGATGAACTCGAGTTCCCTCCTCTAGGAGCTTGATTAAGAAAGAGATCTGAGTCTGTTACAATAATAATAATGTATAAAGAGTCAAATAATCTATATATGCTGGTCCTAGACTAAGGTCAAATGTAAGATAGCAGCTTCTTAAACTTATACTAATCTTACTAGATGGGGAAAATGAATAGTGTGGGGAGGTAGGTTGTTATAGGATGTTTTTTTCGTTGTTTCCTAATTTTCGTTTAGACTTTTTACTAGTTTTGTAATATATATTGTAAAATATACCAAAAAAATGAAAAAATGTAATAAAAAAAGCAAAAAAATAGACATTTTGTACAATGAATTGTGACTTGGAGAGCCCTTTTATTTGTTTAATTAATATGCAAGTTTTTATATGCCCAAAATTCAGTTGTGTTTATGATCTTCGTACTCACCATTTTCAAATGGATTGGTACACTACTACTAGGTTAATCAATCAGATTCCTCTATGATTTTTGTAATCAATGGAGGATTAAATTTAGAAAGTATTGTATCTTGACTAGTAAATTAAGCACATTGATCTGATCCACCAATCCATCCCCTGTTCAACTCTGTATAAACGATTAACGATCATGATAGAGGTTCCTTGTTCAACGTCTTCGTGGTATAGCCTCATCGGATGAAATTGACGCCTGGTATGAATCAGAAAATGACAGTAAATGGTAGATAATGCTTCAAGACATGTTCCCAAACTTGCTATTGTCCCCTTGGTTTTAAAACAATTCAAAATTTTCATACATCACCTCAAAAATGAACAAAAAAAAGTAAACATACCTCATTGATTTATTGATGGCATTTACTTTTGCTCGAAAATGGTTACGGTAAGCGATTCTAATGCCAATTCTAATTTTAAAAAAAAAGTAACGAGAGGTAAACCTTAGAAAGGTCACATATAATTAACTCTGTCTTCCTCGAGCTATGAAGAGGTTAGCAGATCAAGTGCTGGCGCAATTCGGTTCATTATAATGAGGTTTCAGTTGTCGATGATCTTGAATAAGAAAATTTAATTTACAGCAGTATAAGAAGGTCTTCTTTTGGAAGGAGTATAAGGTGGTCTTTGCCAATTCCTATTAGAGATGGTGCACCTTTAGAGGGGCATGAAAGGCTCAATTTCTAAAAATAAATTAAAAAAAAATACATGACCTTCATTTTTATCACGTGTCATGATCTGTTCTTAGACGTGTTTAGACATAAAATTTTAGTCACATGTATCATGATCTCCTTCTCGTTCTTAGACATATCACATGTATCATGATCTCCTTCTCGTTCTTAGACATATATAGACTTAAAATTTTGTCCACCTCTTTATCGGCTCGACAACTGCAAGTCTGCCACTGAGGACCGGGCCTTCGTTTCTAATGGTAACACTCTGCCCCCAGGCCCAGATTGGAGAAGACAACCACAGTTGGATTGTGAATGGTCAGAATTTGTGGAGCTTAAGGGTCTTCTTTCAAACATGGGCCTTAAAAACACCCCGGATCAATGGGTTTTTCCATCAGACTCCTATCAGATGTTTTCTGTTAATGCCCTTAGGGTATTAATTGTCACAGCTAGATTACTCATATGACTTGAACTAGGCCGGGGCTCTAAATCTAAAGAAGACGAGCCCAGACTCTTTAGATATAAACTAGCTGAAATCGAGCTTAAATTTGGTCGAATCCATTTAGAGACATACATACAACAATCTACGAATGATGAGATTAAGACCACAAATTGTGGGATTGAGATGCAAATAGCAAACCAATATTTTTCATCTAGGCATTCAATCAAACAAATTGTCTTCAAATTAGGATCCATAATCCTCACTACACAAGCCGGAAAAATACTTGCTACGAGTAAAAAACAACAAACAGAAAAATTGTGTTATTTAAATGGTTCATACACACATTCAGTCTTCCCGCTAAAGAATCAACCTTAAAGCCAAAAAAAAAAGTTCATCAGATTCATTTTGATTCACTCTTCATCACCATTATTGTCCCCCTCTCTATCATCTCCTTCCTCTTCCTCTTCACTCTTATCTTCTTTCTCTTCCCCATCACTTTGCTTTTTGCTGAAAATAAAAATAAAAATCACAACAAAATATAGATTTCCAGAAGTTGTACGTATACAAAACTGCACTTAATTAATCAGTGAATCAATAAATTAAATTTATTACCTTTCTCTTGTCCAAATCTCATGCGCTTTTCCAATAACATCATTGATGGCATTAGCTCCAACCAGATGTAATCTTTGCCCGGAATCATGACTCGCCACCAGTATGCTTTGGAGGTTGGGTGTTTCATGGACTCCAAGTCCCCATATCTCCATGCTTCCACAGCCCTTTAATTCAACTTCCACCAATGATGGATATTTGATGCTACAGTTCTCACTCCCGCCTGAGTAGAAGCTTTTGAGTCTCCTTGAATTCATAAGAGTTATTATGTCAAGGGAAGGGAACACAATACTATTACTAGATTCATCATCACCACCCCAAACCACTTCCTTTAAACTTGAACAATTTACAATTGCCAATAATTTAAGATTAACAAGGCCTTGGGCTACACTCACTGTGAACACTCTTGCTAACTTAGCACAACCTTCAATATGAACACTAACTAGGTTAGTAAGACTTATATATTCATCTGGACATTTCCATAACACCTTCAACTTATTTAGTTGAACCAATATGAGGACTTTTATTCGATTGAAATACTTTTCCTCTCCTTTCCCTTCATCCTCATCACACCTTGTACTATCATCCACTAAGCATGACATATTGGGGCACTTCCACAACTCAATAGACCCCACCTTATTGAAACCTTCATCATACATGGTCGGCAAGATATTTTTAAAATTTTTAATTCCACATAGAACTGTATTAGTATTACTTACCTCAATCAAATTCTTTAGAGTCTTCGATAATGGGATCACAAGATGGCTACTTGATATAATTAGATAATTTGCCCTGTTGAACCCAAGGCGTCCAGTGCAATCTCCAATTTGAAGTATAAATCCTTTCAAATTCTTTGTATCAAATCCTTCGGGAACTTGGTCAAAACTTTTAACCTTTAGGTCCAAATATGTGAGCTTCGACAACATCATAGCCTCAGCAGTACAACCATTAACTCCTTCACTCATTCGCCGAAGGTCTATGCATAACTCTTCCAATCTTGAAAGTGCTGATATAACACCATGTGTTATGCGAGATAGATTGGCACAATCTTTATCTTGAAGCACTCTCAAGTTTACTAACTGGGCAAACTCTTTAGAAATTTCAGTGATTCCAGTTCCATTTAGAATTAGA
>JANDBE010000047.1:28400054-28411250 GCA_024320915.1 Erigeron philadelphicus | reverse complement strand
TTGTCCTCCAGTTTCCTGAACATTTTACACTAAATAACTTTCGAGGTTGACAAAAAAAGAGTAGCTGAACAGATGCTGTATATTTCCTCTTTCGGTTTTATCCTACATTATAAAGTTTAGTGTAGTCAAATAACTGATGTGCATTTTATTTTGTAAGATCTCGATTTCAATTTAAAGCATGTTAACTTGTTAGATTAAGAGATTTTGATTCAGCTATAACATACTCAAATCTGTTTTAAAATGAACCTTTTAAGCTCGGTACTTTATAGCTGCATTAAGTAAAGCTAATTGGAATTGTCAAAAAACCCCTTAAAACATTACTGTAGAGAAAAAGATGTATCATTGCAATGGGAAAAGGAGTTCTTAATTGCTCCTGGATTAGCTTAAAGGCCTATTGTATGAAGAGGTTAAATCTCAGGGCATAAAGGAGTTGCATAGCTGTGTCTTTTGGCTTTTGCATTATTGAATTATAAAAAAAAAACTTACACGGCCAGGATTTGGAGCACCAATGTTTCTTGCCCTAATTTTCGATAAACAATAGCCTGAAAAAAGATCAAGAAAGCACAAATTCACTGCAGCGTCACACTCCCTTTATTCCACGAAAACTGATACATTAATTTCATCTAAAATTAGACATTTGCCTATTGCTATCAGTAACAATAACTGCTATGTTGTGTCACCCGTTAAGGGTATAGAAAACATTTAGTTAAAATTCAAACATTTAAGGGAGCAAGGCATTAGGTAATAGAAAAACTTTTCTGTTAAACTCTCTGCAACCAAATGTTGCAGTTTCATGGGACCCCACCTAATATAGGTGGCGATGTTTGACCCAATTTCTTTATAAATGGGCTGATTTAGGTTATGTTCTAACTTTAAAGGGTCAAACAGGTTTGAAATAATAGCTTAAGAACAAATGGGTCAAAAGTTGCTTACTTGCTTAGTACTAATAATAAAAACATATAATTAAAGGTATATAGCTTTTTAATTTGACACACTATAAATTTATAAATGTTTAGAGATAATTTGCTTGAAGTCAAGTAGTCAACTAACACGGGCCAGTTTAAAGCATTACACAAAGAAATCAGAAAGGCAAGGCATAACAGACCTTCTCCAACCATAACTCTGATTCTTCTATGAAAAAAAGAACCTCTTCAAGATCGTACAAGTCTGAAGATTGTAGAAAGACTTGTAATCTCTCCCTAACCGGATTTTGGAATATTGAATGCCTTTCAGGCTGTGAACCATTAATCTTCTTCGCTGGACTTTCTGTTTCATAAGTTTCAAGTGCCGATTTGGTAAGTAACAGAGCATATGATGTATGAAACCGAGGATCATCAGAGTCTTGATCTTCAATCAACCACTGAAGATATCTGTAATATCGTAGACATCATGAAAAACAATATATGCTTGCACAATAAATTACAAATCAGAAGTAAAAATCATGTTCCCCTGAAGATATCTCTGAATTAGATGAACAAAAAAATTAGAACGTTTTATTTTTGGCATATCATACCTCTGAAGTATTTCGGTTTTCTTTGGATCAATCGCAGCAATTACTTCATCTGCAAAAATATGCAATGTTAAAATAGAAAACTACAAGTAAATAGAAGTTGACGAAGATGGCAATGCTCAAAGGATGAAATAAGATTGCATATTGGAGTGTTTGTGTGTGTGTGTGTGTGTGTGCGCGTGTGAATTTGTTGGGGGAGGGAGCAACTCAGATGGGTTGTGTACTTGTGCATGGGCCAAAAAATTTGAAAGCAAGGAAAAAAAGGGTTTAAGTTGACCCAGAAAAATTTTCCGCCAACTATTAAATTATAGCAGATTTATGCTGTAATTACAATCTGAAGTATGCTACCATAACACTTTAGAAGATGGTATGCATTTCATACTGGTGGGCGACTTTCAGTCCATTTGGTCCATTTGACTGGTTTGCCTTTTAGGTAGATTTTATTATTTGACCCACTTCAGATAAAACATAAACCAAATCGGCATAACTTAATCAAAAGTGCCACATCCAGTCGAAAGTACTAAAGATCTACCCTTACCTGGTGAAAGTTGATGACTCCTTTTCTCAGATGTCAACACTCGCACAACAAGCACCTGGTTGATATCTGCAATCTAATTGAAAAGGACAGAACCCCATGAGCTAATAAAATTTAGTGTCTAATACAAAAACTAAAAGGGTAATGAAGCGGTCTTGGGGACTAGGCCTTTCATAGCAAACTACTCAGTTATTTTTTGGCAAAAATGCCAGAGAAGTAATTTGCAAGAATTAGCCTTTTTTGGACAACTGGGGAGTTTAAAACCAAATAAATTATAATCAACCACTCAACAGAAAATGCCCCAGTGTTGAGACTGAAAGTGTCAAACACTCAAACCACTATTGCATTGTATGTGTTTCTTTTGCAATTTGATGGTTTTCAAAAGGTCAGTCACTAAAATAGAAGAAGTAGAGTTCAAAGCATTCATTTTCATACTTGATTGTTTGCTACAAGGTAACTATCAATCTAGCAAAAATGCCATATAACGCTTCAATTTGCAGGGTTGACTGATTTTGTATGCATCAAGAGAATATAAAGGTAAAAGCAACCATCATACTTGGTCCAGACCCATCTGACCCACTATAAAAAAGGTAACTCGCTTGAGCTGTTACCAAACCTGCCCCTGCCCATTTTGCCACCTCTGTGAATACTAATTAAAAAAGCAGCCATACCCATCCAAGATGTTGCAGTATCAAATCTTGGTCAGATAGTTCCTCAAGAATCCTTGAAGCTTCAGTCGCTGCAGTCTCTTTGCCCGAGATAAGATTTATACCTACTTCCTGCTTTTTGTTTGTTTCTATAGGGTCCTTCCAGTAGCCAGATGGATAGTTTCTTGCCAATATTCTCCAAATTGCAAGGGCCTTGTAGCTCATCCCTTTGCTTTCACAAAGAAAAGCAAGTGTCCTCAAATGCCCCGAATCGTTCAGTAACTTTTCCAACTCCTCCTGCATTATATCAAGCTTCCATTTGTCATATGCTTATATAATCTATATACAGTTATAACTTATGTGTTAATATGGTACATTGAGCCCTATATCATGCTGTAGTAACAAGACATAGGTTGTGTGACAATCTAGAGGTCAGCTGTCTCTCCAAACTACCTACTATCGAAAGCAGGTGCTCTCCCAGCCTCATTTCAGAATATTACAAGTTAAGTTACAAATGAAAACTATCATTGTTAATATCCTATAAGAAGCTACCTATTCACAAAGCCACTGTCGTTGGCCATTATAACTAACTTCATAATAAACACACGATTAGACAAGGTGATCTACCAAGATAATGACAATTTCATAGAAGTGAACATTGTTTTCATAGAATCGTCCACAAGAAAGAAGTTTAGAATAAATGAAAGTCAAGTGTGCCATTATCTTCCTTTAGAGAAGATTAGATAAATGGCTGTAATTTCAAGCTACACAACTCATCAATGACACCAAATCCCGCCAGGGGTGGGCTACAGGGGAGGAGAAATTTTCATACCTCTACCTAAAGGAAGAGGCTGCTTCAAGTAGACAACTCAACCACCTAATCACCAACTATTAGAGTGTGACCTTAGGTCAAACATATTGGTCGCAATGTCGGCCCATTAATTTTTAATCCATACGAGTTATTTTAATCATTAAATACTCGAATTAAAATGAAGACGATAACCATAAACGTACCAATTTCGAGTTTTCGACCCTTTACAACAGTCAAATGATTATAAAAAAAAAAAAATTCTAAAAAAAGGTTAGCTTTATAGAAACATGTCAAGTTGTCGTAATTTGTCAAATGTCACCCTGTGTGTACTTATTAAGCATAAACTATAAAACCTCCTACATGCAATTTATTCAAAAGATCATACTCTTGAAAAAAAACACTGTTTTTTATCATCTTTCACACGCTAATTGTTTATAAGAATCTAGTAATCTTAAGAAAAAAAGGTAAATTCATTTCAACTCGTAGGGAAAACTAACTTATCTTGACTCCAATAAAGCTTGACCTGCTAACCCGCCCAATTTGCCATTTAGTCAAAAATCAAAATAGTGAAGTGATGATCAGATTCCATACAATACAAACACAAAAGTGGTGAAGAAAGGATAAAGTAAGGTCTCCCATACCACTATACACCAGTTTTCAGAAGATGCAAGACTCTCCATTTCATCGACAAGATTCAAAGCTCTATAGAGATACATTAATAGTGTGTCAACTCCCTCCCTGACAGACGATGTCAGGTCTTTCTCACGTGAAGCTTTTAAATACCTAAGAAGTTTTTGGAAATAAGGTAAAACGAAAATACACAATAAGTTTAAATGAAATTTGAATCAAAAGAAGGTATATAAACCTGATTAAGTTTGTTATTGCAGAGTTCAATAACTCATCTCTATTTGGAAGACTCAAAAGAAATTTATCATCTTCGGCTGTCTCCAGTCCTGCTTTTTTATGAAAAATAGCTCTTTGAATAGCCATTATTCCATTGTCAATAACACTCTCAAGAGGGGAAGGTGGAGGATGTAAACCCCAATAGCGATTCCTAGGTACCTGAAAATTAACTTCTTATCAAAATTATATTCAGGACTAATTGCTTGATAGGTTAACCTAACATTTATCCAGTTTTTTTTCTTTTCTTCATTTCTTTTAGCTAACCTAGGTATCCGACCCGCTTTGCGAGCCAACTAATACCAAGGCGAACCCACTTTGTGGGTAGCCCAAAATCATTGTGGGTGAACCTCCGTGGCCACAAGGGGGTATATGTTCTTGCTCCTAGGATTGGAACATGGGACCTCTAGGTATGTAACCCTTAGAGACCAAGCCTTTACCACCACCACCCTTGTAGTTGACTTTTACCATCAATTTTCCAAAATGATTTAAGGTAGCTAACCTTTCTTCATTATGATTTATAGTACTCTGACGTGGTAACCGATCAAATTGATGATATTTCAATTATTTTTTACCCTGTTGACTTTTGTCCAGATACAACGCAAATGTAAAGCCTCTATAGATTACCTTCAATAACCACTACTGATACTTGGATGGTTTACTTGCATAATCAAAGTTGGGTTACTTTTGTCATGCAACTAATCCTAATAAATGATAACAAACGAATAAATCACAAACGAAAGTATATGCAAGTTTACCAGTAATGACCAACGGTTTGGATCTGGCATGATGAATGGAAATATTTCAGAAGGCTGCATTGTTTCAGATAGCAGAAAGTGGTTCACTGCTTCCTCAAAATGCAAGTCGAACATCAACAAGAATCCTGCTTGAGCATGAACAAGTGAAAGGGTTTCTTTAGTAATTTCACCATCATCGTGAAGCTCCTCAGCTAAGGAAGTAGCCTCCGAGAAATACTTCTTTCTCAAAAAATCTTTAATTTGTTCTTCAGCGTGTACTTTCAAGTAGCAATTAACCTACAGATTTTATTAAATGAATGCACTTAAGTGAAGCTAAGCAGTCAAATGACCTATTCAATCGTCCAAGGAAAAGAAATCAACTGGACAAGCAGTTCCAAGTAAATTTGTAAAAAGACTTTTCGCTACATAATGTGAGCATACGAGATTTTAGAATATTGTTATTGTGATACAATCAATTCTCTAGTGTTTCGATATGAAAAGTTCTATTGTTTTATCAATACAATTATTCACAAGTGAGTAAACTATAAACCTATATTCTAGTTGATTAAAGTTGATTGATGAACAGAGGATTATGAAAACCAATTAATTTTTCTTTAATAGTCGACAACACCTAATTTAACAATTAGTTGTTAATCGGGTGAAAGATACTTATCATCTAGCCCTCAATCAGTAACCTGACTAAAAGTGGAATTTTGACGCATTATGTTCTAAAGGAGCCAACTCGGGGTCTTTTATCTCTAACGGGTGAAACGGGTAAAGAAGGAAATTACAAATTCAAAATAAACACGTCAAACAGGTCAAAAGCATCCGAAAGTGTAATTGTAATGCATAAAACCTTCTAAATCATTTTACGATTTGTATCAAGTATTTACAGTATCATACTATTATTGAAGTAATACAAAATTTGTATTCGTTTAACACAGTAAATATGTATCAATATTGCAAAACAGGAATACGGACAGACAATGACTCCTTAGTCCTTACGTTGTTCGACTGAACTCATTGGCTCCGCATTCACCAAAAGTAGATAACTTTTTTCACCCTTGGTTCCAAGACAGCCTGAACTGACCTACTTCAAACCGTACAGCATATGAACCTTTTACGACCCAATACCCAACCCACCCATTATGCCATCCTAGAGAGAACTAGCAGAAGCATTGGGAGATATTGGTTACCCGTCTATAGAATATTATGCACCTTATTCAACAGCCTAAATATACCTGAACTATACTAACCACTTTCCCGCGATAAGAAAAAAATCTAGTCAATTATAGAATAAATTATACCTTGTCTGGTGTTGCTACAACCACCACCTTGCCAGTTCCATCTTCATCATCGGTTATAACACAGCGCCCGCCCTCCTCAGCAACCACAAGTTTCTGAACACAATTCCCGGTTTTCTTAGCATACAACTCCATCTTCCCATTACGGATAGCTATCACAATCGACCCTAATTCACCAATACCATCTGGAGATCCATGAAACACCAAACTTCCACCAACCGGTTGTCCATGTATATCAACAATAATCGCAATATTATCAAACATCATAAGAACCTTATAATCTTTCTTCAAAACCTTAAGCCGTGGTATACTAGACACATCCGGCAACGAAAATATCAACCCACATTGACCCGTAACACACGAACACAAATAGTAACCACTCGAACAACCCACAAAAATTGAGTCATCAACCCAAACCACATCCTTAACCACATCAACACACGTTATCTCTTTCAACGTAACAAGCGACCCCGCAATGCTATCATAACCATTCCCCTCACTCCTACCAACAAGTCCCACTATAACCAACTTCTTCCCCACCGCCGCCACAAAAACACAATTATCATCAATAGGCAAATCATTCCCACCACCATTCACCCTCCCACCGCCACCGAACCTTTGCAAAAAACTCGACCCGCCAACCCGATCCCCGGTCTCGCCATTCCCGACCAACAACTTCGAAAACGGGCCATACCCATTACTCCTTAACCTCCTAGCAACAACACTAACACCTTTTAAAGCACTAATCTTTTTAACAGGCTTAACTAACTCAAAATCAAGAAAATGTATAAACCCATCTGAAACAACTAAAAGTTTCTGAATTTCACTAAATATATGTATAGATTCTACTTCACAATCACTAATTAACACATGCCTTACATATTTAACTTCATATTTTTCATTATTATTACTATTAATAGAAAGTAAGATGAGATTACCAGAAAGTGTGCCAACATAGATATGAGAATTTGGAGAGAAAAGTAATAAAGATCGAATTGATGATGAAGAAGATAGATTGAATTGTGAAATGGGTTCTAAAATAGACCGAGATTTGATCATGGGTTTTGAAGCCATTGATGATGGTTTTTAAGGTTTTAGGATTTTAAAGCTTCGAACTTTTCGCCATTAATGGATGATGAAGGCTGGACTGATTTTGTGACTGTTTAATGTTTTGTGCTGCTTTTAAAAGACAATCGACCATTGACTCCAAAAGTTATGATTTAGTAGAATTTTGTGCTGGTTTTAAATTAGAGCGTTCGATCCCTGGACTAGTAAAATTGGGTTATTTATTTTTTTCTTTTTTTCGTCTTCGTAAAATCCAAAAGAAGCATTTTTATCTTTAGTCGGGGTAAAGTTATTTACCTCTTAACCTCCCCATTCACCATTTAAGGTAGTCATAAGACTCAAAACCCGTAAAAATGACATTTACTATTTGAAAATAAGAATGATTAAAATTGATGTTAATCATCTTAAATTCATTATTAGGCTTCCTTAAACCTCCAACTTCTTAATCAATTCCAAACTTCCAAATTTTTACTCTCTGTTCTTTCAAGTTCTAAATTTTATTTTTAAAAGTATTTAGTTACTTATATTGTAGAGTTTTTACTTTCTTGAAAGGAATATATGTTAAACTTTCAAAACTAGTTGGTAAAAGTTTACAACGTAAGTGTGTTATTAGTGAAAGTAATTTATGCACTTGTGATGTTTGATAAAATGTCTAGCTGAAAAAACAATGTTAATCGTTCAATGATAAGCTAATAGTGTTGTAAAACCGATACATTGTCTTCTCGAGTCTTTTTAACAGATTACTACTAAAAGCAATCTACAATCTAAAATGGTTACACCATGAACTTTGTTGATTGTTTTTTTTCTTTTCCTCATGATTTGTTTGTTTGTATCCTAATTACGCAATAGCTTAACATGTTGCCAAGCATGTTACGAGACACTATAAATTTATCTTGATATTGATAAAATGAAAACCACTTTGATTCTCTATGATTAAGATTTCAATAACTATGGGGCAAGGGTGTAAGGTTGTAAGTGCTTTTGCACTTTCAATCGGTTCAATTTGGCATATTGGTTCCTTTACCTTTTATTTTTTGTTATTTTTGTGTTTTTAACTTTTTGGCATATCGGTTCCTTAAACTCTCACATTGTGACACTTTTTGGTGAAGTTTTAGTTATATTTTTTTACCACATGACATGTTTCTATTGGTCCAAAAAGTCGACAATTTGAGACCCTTTTACCCGAAAAGTCGACAATTTGCCAAAAATTGGCAATACACCGTGACCCCTTAATCTGAAAGTTGTAGGTGCTTAATTAGTTGTTAATATCTAGTCATTCAATTGTTTAAATCACGGATATAAAATAGTGAAGACAATTGCAGTTTTTAACATTGGTGAAGGTTTTAGCAATCTCATCCTAAGGTGGGGTAGTATTTTTGTTTACTATATATTGTCGTCTTATCGAGTGGTTATGATCACGATAGTTATCTTACTTAATTGTTTTTGCAAGTGCTCTACAATCGTGATTGGAAATCTTTCTAGCCCCAAAACAATATGGTAAAGTTATATATGCTAATGTTATGTATGTGGTTGTTTCGTTCATTATCAAACATTTGACTCGTGGATTGTTGTAAAAAGGTGACATCATGAATGAACCACCACATATAAAATGCACGGTACATTTTAATACAAAAGCAAATTTATGTTTATGCCGGTGAAAACATAACTAAGTTCTTATTATTTTAGGTCGGGGCAACAACGGCTTTAAGAAAAAGCAACACCTCCACGCTATGTATGCCATAGATTAACCCCAATTAGAATTCTAGGTCAGATGATTAGAATATTATCGAGAACGAGATGGATCAATTGTATTTTCTAGATATCAGCTTTACTCAAGTGATCACATGTATTCAAAGATTAACGAACTAGTTTAACCATGTAAGTAATTTGATTCCTTTCAAATGTATGGATCTTTGAAGTTTTTTAGTTACGTTGTGAATGACGTGTATATATCTGTTGAATCCTGCCATAACGCATGAGGGTTATATTTTAGTTCAAGAATAAATTTAAAGAGTGTGGTTTCCTTAAAGTAATGTACTTATAATAGCGATATGACAAAAGTATACTTCATAAAAATAAAAAGCTACATAATTGAATTGTTAAGTCAAAACTTTATGGCTGTTAAAGTGACACTCAGCAAGTTAGCCTAACAAAATTATGTGGCAAACTAACAATTCTAGTTTAAACTTAAATTTATTCTAGTGATCACGGCTAAGCAAGTTATAGTTATGACAGATAATCTGATACTATATTTTGATGGGAAATGATCCTACAGTTTAGTATATTGGGTTTTTATAAAATAAGCTTATGATTTGCTTTCGTGCTGCAAATTGCAAGTCAAATCTTGCAATTAGTTTTGTTTTATATTTAATTTTATCAAACCATACCTTTTATGTTTTGTCTATGTCTGAAAATTTGTTCTACCATGATCTAAATCTTATCTTTTTTTGTAACTTGGTAGCAAATTTTCTTAATGTTTTCTAACTGTAAACAACTATTGACAATTGAAAATCCATTTAAAATTTACAGAATGTAAATGAAATTTCGTCATAGACCAAAAAAGAGATACAATCTACAAAACTAATGATCATTGGCGGATCCAGAAATCCGAGTAAGAATGGGGACAATTTTTTTTTAACGAATCAATAACAAAAAGGCAAGGCCATTGAAATGAAAAATATGTGCCCTATAAACTTTTAAGACAAACAACACATTATAGTTAAACTAGCTGATACTTTCACGATAATTGTATTATGCAAAAATAAAACCAATTTACATAAAGTTTTCAACATTTTTATTACCTTTTCCAATAGATTTTGATGTTAATAATCTCATTAATATTAACATTATAGTTATATGAATCACCATTGATGATATTTTATATCTTACATATTTTACATTATTTTTGACATCAGCTTCTAAATATTATTTTTATTGTAACAAGTTAAAGTTAGGCTAAGTTGTTGTTAATAATTATGAGCATAAATTTTATTTGGGTTAAAGATGTAAGCAATGAGTCAAAAAATCAAAATGGAATGAAGAAAGTAAAAATTGATATTTTCAGAAGTATAAAGGGTGTAAATAAAACTTTCATAAAACTTTTTCCTTCCATTGAAGATCATATTAGATCTTTGTTTTCAATGATTTTCACAAGCGGCATATTATAAAATAATTGTTTTAACACTAACATAAATTTTTGAGGGTGGTTCATTCGCTACCCTGTTGCATCCGCCACTCCTAATAATGGTGATAGCAACTGAGAACTTGCCAAGCGGTAAAATGATAATAAATGTGATAAAAAAAATCAAAAAAGAATCGAGTGTTAGAACCATAATCATAAAAAAGGCATAGTTCATATAATTATTTAATCTACGAAAGATTTTTGTTTAACTTTGAAATTTAAGGTTAATATACTTTTTCATCGATGTAACTGGATTCAAACTTTATTAAAGTATACTATAACCAATGATGATATTATTATACTCTAAAACTGCAATTGCGCAAATGCATAATAATGAATGATCTTATAAATAAATTTAAAGGCGACTGGTAACGCGACCCATCTTTTAATAAATCGATCCAATTTTTTGTAGCGACCTCTCTTTGCAAAAAGTGGGGTGGTTGCAAAAACTTTTTGAATTTATCATCACACTGTTGACTTGACAGTCAGCTGTGTGCGTGTTTGTT
>JANDBE010000047.1:28128884-28141998 GCA_024320915.1 Erigeron philadelphicus | reverse complement strand
AAAGTAATACGGAGTAGTAGTTAATAGAGTAAAAGTTTTATTTAATAAAAAGATCAGCCCACTAACTAAGACAGAATCAAATCAAATTCATATTTTTCGTCACCAATTAAATATTTTACAACCAAAATCTCCTCTTCCCCACCGCCTTCTTCCCCACTCCACAAATCCAAACCCCCCACCCCTTCAAAAAAAATATATATATATAAAAACCAAACCCTCTAACTCCACTTTTTCGTTCATTTCGCAAATTATTCTCTCTAAGAAATACAAATCTTCATCTCCAAGAGATTTATATATTTATACAAAATCTGTAAGTATTCTTTTCTTTCCTTTCAATTATCAGATCGAATCATATACTTTAATAATATGCCTTAGACCTAGGGTTTATTACTATCATTTTTTAATATGCTTAATTAATTTATCAATTCACCGATCTTAATTTATTCATTTTTCTCATATTATAATATTGATTTTTTAATTATAATAATAATTAATAATTTGAAAATTTCCATGGGTTTTTGTGGTTTTTTACTTGATATGTTACTGAAAAGAAGACCTGAAAATAGTAATAATACTAGTGATCATGATAGTAACGATACTTATCGTAATTTGCGTAAAAAGGCGCGGATAGGTTGTTTGATAAATTCGTGTTCGTCGATTTTTTCCAGCGGGGAATTGGATAATAGTGCGAGTAGTAGTAACGGTAGTGTCGTGGAAAGGCCGAATATGGGATTAGAAGACGTGAATATGCAGGATATTGATGAGGATCTACATAGTAGGCAGCTTGCGGTTTATGGCCGTGAGACGATGCGGCGCTTGTTTGCGTCTAATGTTTTGATTTCGGGATTGCAAGGGCTCGGTGCCGAGATCGGTATGATTACTTTTAGTTATATGCCGAATTATGAATGAGGTGTATTGCATATGTATATATGATGAATAGATTGTAGTTAGGTGTAAGCGATCTTATTATGAGATTTGTAATTATAGCTTCTTTGTTTTTGTTATTTATTATGAAATTTGTTATTATAGCATATATATATTATTAGTTATGAATAATGAATACTGTTCCATATTTGCTATAGATGATAATATAGGATTCCTTTATGTTTTTGTGTTTGTTAGAATTATTTTCCTTGACTTAACAAATCGATATCTATGGATAGGTAGATAAGTTAGTTCCCTTACATCCCTTATTGCATACTTACGTTGTTGTCAATATCCAAATTGTAGTCACTTTTAGTTGAATGCTCACGATTGTACATCGCGACTTAAGTCACATCAATCAGTTTAAGCGCACATCATAACAACTCATAAAATGTGCAAAAAGGTGAAATATAGGAAGTTTTGGTAACATAGGGTTATCGATTAACTAATATAGCAGGTGTTGATGTAACTCTTGGTTTCAATGATTGCTTTGAAGTGTATGAATGAAGTTGTTTGAAGATGCTGCTGCCTATTCTTCCATTTAGTTTGTGGCTATTATCTTGCTATTAATGTTTCTGTATTGGTTTTAGATTAAATGTTGAGCTAGATTTCAGCTGACGAGTATGTATAATCACATGCCTTGGTTTGAATGCCTTCTTAATTTTTTTTTGCAGCAAAAAATCTTATACTTGCTGGTGTCAAATCTGTGACATTGCATGATGAAGGCTCGGTGGAGCTGTGGGATTTGTCCAGTAATTTTATTTTTTCCGAGAAAGACGTTGGTAAGAATAGAGCTCTAGCTTCTGTCCAGAAGCTGCAAGAGCTCAACAATGCCGTGCTCGTCTCTACCTTGTCTAAAAAGTTGACGAAGGAGCAACTTGCAAATTTTCAGGTACCCATTTACTTTGCTTGCACATATGATGCATTCATTCTCCTACTAATAATTGTGGCTATGATAACCGAACCTTAGTGATGTAGATGATAGTTCTACATGCAATTATATTTTTTTTACCGAATTTAGTTTTGAATTTGGTACAATTGAGAATGGTCATTAACTTTGGTTATCAACTTTTGTGTAATGATATATTAGTGTATTAGTTCATCAAATCTATTAATTACTTGATACCTGCTACGTTCTTCTTTGAGTTGCATGATGACCAAAGCACATCTGAATCCTGAACTAGATTTTGCAGTACCCGATGGAGATAGTTGTTTGACAGGCAAATATTCAAATATCTTTGCTACTTCTGTACGCATTTGTTCCCAAGTGGGACTAGAACCCACATACTTTTGGTTGTTTGCCCACCTCAGTATCACTAGGTGTCTAGGACAAAGGCCATTTGGTGCTGTTTGATATCTACTGATCCTAAATATCTTTGTTCCATTCAAATTAGCGTGTTCTGATGTTGTTATATGTTACAAAAGATTTTAAGTGTTAACTGGCTACTGCCAGCTAGTTGAAGGATGCCTTGCTTCATGAGTAATGCAATACTAAATTTGGAATGTAAAAAACATATCTTATTAGCCGCCAGCAAGTGAAAACGTTATTCTTTAGTAGGTCCCATCCTAATATGTAATTAGACATAGAAGTCTCATGGAGCTCAGTATCATATATGCGCATTTCATTAGCAAGAATCAACTCATGAATATTGATAGTCATGAGATGTCGCTGATACTTGAATTGCTTTAACTTTACTGGCTGCATGATTACCATTGAGGTGATTTGAAGATGTTGTGTTTAAATGATAAAAGGAGTCATTTTATTTAAATGGTAGGTTTTTTTGTAGTATCGGCGTTTGAGAATTTCATCATTGTGCATAGTATACTAAAGGAGCAAGAATATCTTGTTTCTTCAATAGCTGTGTAAGTACCTCAGATACTATATAAGTTTCAGTTAGTAGTAGTTTGAAGTAAATTAAACATAACGGAAACTCGGCAAGCTTATTAACTAGCCAATCAGTCAAATACAAAGATAATTAGATAAATAAATATACTCTGATGATTAATTATGACATAAATGCATATGTATTAGATACCTTTGTTTTGAGTCCCTTCCTTATCTTCCATGGTTAAATTCTTCACCTGCAGATAAGACTCTTTGCATAAGCATTACCTTAGAAAGTAACATTTAGCATTTTAACTACATAGTTTCAGAGTTGAAGTTTCTAATATTGTCCCTAAATTAGTTATAGTTATGGATACTAAGGAGCTGACAAGATATTTCAATCTAGTTTGTTGTTAATTAGCAATATTCAAGTGGCACAATTTAATCATTGGTGATTGGAACAACCCATATTGCCTTAGAAATATTAAAAATAAAAGATTGACAGCCTTACTTAAGAAGTCTTCCACATTTAAGTTCTATATTAAAGATGAAGCATATATGTGTGTCCATGCTGGCATTGGTGTAGTAGATCTTCTGGGTTGATAGATTGAATGCTGTATAGTTTTTTAATTACCAGGGCATTGATGTCTAATATGTTTGTTACACTATTGTTCTATTAAGCTTTGTGTATTCCTGCGAACCTTTATATGGCATTAGATGATTAGATCAATCATGCAATTGTTTTCTAGGGAGATTGATGATTTATTATTCTATGATTTTTTAGGCTGTGGTCTTCACTGATATCGACTTGAAATCAGCCATCGAATTTGATGATTACTGCCACAGCCATCAGCCTCCTATTGCTTTCATCAAGACCGAAGTCAGAGGACTTTTCGGTAACATTTTCTGTGATTTCGGCCCTGAGTTTACAGTAGCTGATGTTGATGGTGAGGAACCACATAGTGGCATCATTGCATCTATCAGCAATGAGAACCCTGCACTTGTGACATGTGTTGATGATGAGAGACTGGAGTTCCAAGATGGTGATCTTGTCACTTTCTCTGAAATTCACGGGATGGCAGAACTTAATGATGGTAAACCTAGAAAGGTTAAAAGCTGCAGACCATATTCATTTTATCTTGAAGAAGACACCACCAACTTTGGCACATATGTGAAAGGTGGTATAGTGACACAAGTCAAGCAACCCAAAGTCCTGAATTTCAAGCCTTTAAGAGAAGCACTTAAAACTCCAGGCGAGTTTCTGCTGAGTGACTTCTCTAAGTTTGACCGCCCTCCTCTTTTGCATCTAGCATTCCAAGCACTTGATAAGTTCATGAGTGACTTGGGGCGGTTTCCTGTTGCTGGTTCAGAAGATGATGCCCAAAAGCTGATTTCTATAGCCACCGCCATGAATGAGAGTTTAGGAGACGGAAAGTTGGACGATCTGAATCCAAAAATTTTGCGAGATTTTGCTTATGGGGCACGAGCTGTGCTTAATCCCATGGCTGCCATGTTTGGTGGCATAGTTGGTCAAGAGGTTGTCAAGGCATGCTCTGGAAAATTCCATCCACTTCTTCAGGTTAGTGTATAGATGCTACTTACCTCTAATAAAAATTCACAATTAATTGTAATCTCACATGAGTCTGATTGATCGTGTTTCTGAGGTCAACCCTAAATGTGACAAAATGGGTTGATTAGTCGTCTTGGATTACGGGTTGAAATGGGACTGGCTTGGTTGGGTAGACCGACACACTTTTGTCCAACTTTGAAAATTTTTTAATTAAATATTCATTGTGTTGCAATTACATAGACGATAATTAACAAGGTAATCTAAATATCCGAGTCAAATGATTAATGAGGTTCATGCTTTTTATTTAACTTCGGGAGACTTCATATCATTCTACTTATTTGAGCCTTTGTTTTTTTAGTTTAAATTTGTTAATACCTTGACCCGTCAAGTCATTTTTAAGTAAATGGTTCCAAATCATCACACACAGTTAGTCAGTTACGCTCCAATCCCGTGTTGTTCTGATTCTTCTTTGTTATGATTATACAGTTCTTTTACTTTGACTCGGTTGAGTCACTTCCTACTGAGCCATTGGAACCGAGCGAGTACAAGCCCTTGAACAGTCGTTATGATGCACAAATTTCAGTATTTGGAGCTAAATTCCAGAAAAAGTTGGAAAACACCAAGTCATTTGTTGTAGGATCTGGTGCATTGGGATGTGAGTTTTTGAAAAATTTAGCCTTGATGGGTGTATCATGTAGCACTGAAGGGAAATTAACTGTCACTGACGATGATGTCATTGAGAAAAGCAATCTCAGCCGACAATTTTTATTTCGTGACTGGAATATTGGGCAAGCAAAGTCCACTGTTGCTGCCTCTGCAGCTGCATTGATTAACCCCAGTCTTCAGATTGAAGCTTTGCAGAATCGTGTGGGCCCAGAGACGGAAAACGTATTTGATGATACATTCTGGGAGAATTTAAATGTTGTCGTTAATGCTTTAGACAATGTTAATGCGAGACTTTATGTTGATCAAAGGTGCTTGTATTTCCAGAAGCCACTTCTCGAGTCTGGTACACTCGGTGCTAAATGCAACACTCAGATGGTTATCCCCCACTTGACAGAAAACTATGGGGCCTCTAGGGATCCACCAGAAAAGCAAGCACCAATGTGCACCGTGCACTCATTCCCACATAACATTGACCACTGCCTGACTTGGGCTCGTTCAGAATTTGAAGGGTTACTTGAGAAAACTCCAGCGGAAGTCAATGCCTATCTCTCAAACCCAGATGAATATACAACTGCAATGAGGAATGCAGGTGATGCCCAGGCTCGGGATAATTTAGAACGGGTTCTCGAGTGTCTCGACAGGGAAAAATGTGAAACGTTTCAAGACTGCATCACTTGGGCGCGCCTAAAGTAATATCATATCTCACTTATTTTTTTTTTTATTTATTTATTTATTTTATCATGTATATTTACTTTGCCCCACAAACACACAAACATGATGGACATCATGAGTGTGTGTCTATGTGTCTTGGATGTGGTACTTTCGGATGATTTACTTGTTAATTGATTTCTGATTTTTCTTTTACGGGTCGAATAGCTAAAAGGGGAATGGGTTAAATGGGTTGGAACTTGAAAGTCATTCAAAGTAGACTGGTAATAAGCATACAACATTATAACCCCATAAATCATATTATTTTAAGATTTGGATCATCATAGTAACAATGTTTCTGTACATTAATGATTTATAGATTCTACAATGATAGAAATTCATATTGCTTTGTTTGAGAGTACGAAAGTATCTCTTTTGACCCGTTACCTAAACCACCTGACTCACCCGTCTTGTCGTCTCTAGAATAGTAGTATCTATATTCAAATCCATGTCTTGCATTTACCATATAATGCTTGTCTTCTTATGTATATTTCATAATTATTAGGTTTGAGGATTACTTCTCCAATCGTATGAAGCAATTGATATTTACATTCCCGGAAGATGCGGCTACCAGTACTGGAGCTCCATTTTGGTCAGCACCAAAGCGTTTCCCACGTCCACTAGAGTTCTCTGTTTCTGACCTTAGCCATCTAAACTTTGTATTGGCGGGCTCTATTCTTCGTGCTGAAACATTTGGCATCCCTATTCCTGATTGGGCCAAGAACCCTAAGAAACTGGCTGAGGCAGTTGATCGGGTCATTGTCCCTGATTTTCAACCGCAGCAGGGTGTCAGAATCGAGACTGATGAGAATGCCACTACTTTATCATCTGCATCTATAGATGATGGTGCTGTTATTGAGGAATTAACTAAGAAGATAGAACAGCGTAGAAAGACTCTTCCATCTGGCTATATCATGAAACCTATTCAGTTCGAGAAGGTTTGCACTTTCACTTTAACCAATTTGCATGCATCTTAAGTTGTATAAGGAGTAGTTGGTAATGAGTCTAAACAGGCTCTTCTGTCCTTAACTTTGCAACTTTTTATAATTAATAATTCAAATGCATGGACACAAATCACACAACCTGCATTAGTGCATAATGGAATTGGGTCTAAAGAACACAACAAAAACCCGGTTTTGAGGATGGGTCTTAGAGGACCCGGAAAGCAATTTTTCTTACCGTTATAGTAATTAATATTTTCTGATAATGATCTAATTTTTCAAATAGTTGGAGTGATATAACTATACACTGGTGAGTTTTTCAACCCATTTGATCCTTCCCATTTTGATGTTTACCTTTTTGACCTAGAAGAGTATGAGAGCTCATTCATAAATTGACTGGGTTGAAATATTAATTTTATGTTCTCTTTTGCCTGTCTTAATTGATGCTGCATTTACTTTCTCATATATATAATATAATAGATATATACAAGATAACGCCATTTCATATATCCATCTTATTCACATTTTGTAGGATGATGACACAAATTACCATATGGATTTCATAGCTGGACTTGCTAACATGCGAGCCAGAAATTACAGCATCCCAGAAGTCGACAAGCTTAGAGCCAAGTTCATAGCTGGAAGAATTATCCCTGCAATCGCCACCTCAACAGCAATGGCCACTGGTTTGGTTTGTCTTGAGCTATACAAGGTTATTGACGGTGGTCATAAGGTGGAAGACTATCGTAATACTTTTGCCAACCTAGCACTTCCTCTTTTCTCCATGGCCGAACCTGTCCCATGCAAAGTCATTAAGCACCAGGACTTGAAGTGGACCGTGTGGGACAGATGGGCGATTCATGGGAACCCTACATTAAGGGAACTCATCAAATGGCTTGCAGATAAGGGACTTGATGCTTACAGCATTTCATGTGGAAGCTGTTTGCTGTACAACAGTATGTTTCCTAAGCATAGAGAACGAATGGACAAGAAGGTGGTGGATTTGGCTCGGGATGTGGCTAAGATGGAGATTCCGCCCTATCGCCGCCACTTGGATTTGATGGTAGCTTGTGAAGATGAGGAGGAAAATGACATTGATATCCCACAGGTATCTGTATACTTCCGTTAACTGCCTAATTAGGCTAATCCACATTTGCATAGCAGAAGTGGTAACAATTGGTGATGGTTCCTTGTATTCTGGTAAAGTGACATCTATAGGTTTAAGTGTCGCACTAAAAGTGACTCACAAAGTGCTGTGCACGGTTCTGTAACGCCTATGTGATTGCTATTTCGGGCATTCCTTGTTTCATATGCATTTGTTGGGATTATGACATTTTGACTAGCCATCCAGTTTAAACCCTTGTGAATTTGGCTGAACAGTGTTTTATAAGCAAACTTGACTCGTGTATGAAGGGTGAAGTTTTGATGGTGGTCAAACGTTTACTACCATAATTGTTTCAAGTATATGCATAATTGTGTAATTTGTTGTCTGCTTAAATATGGTAAAAATTATTTATCCTCGAATAGGTTAGGTGTTGGGCATTGGTAGAGAACCAAAGCGTATTGGTGTGGTCATATAGTGCGAGCTTGGTTTCTTTTTGGTACATCTTATGCAAATTTTGGGTTAGCCCAAATTTTGAACCGGCTCTATACAGAGGGAACCATATTGGTACCCTCTTTGCCAAATCGATGCAAGTTTTTGCTACAATGTACTCAAATGGTACCATACCATGTATGTATTTGATACTTGTCACGGTTTTTTTGTGATTTGTACCCCCCTGATGATGCATACATGAGTTTCAAACTGCCAATTCAAGTTTGTATCTTTTTAAAACTGGGACCGTTTCTTCAAATATATAGTCTTGTTTCAGGAAATGACTAATCCAGATTTCTTCGGTAATCGTGGTTTGGCTTCTATTAACATTGGTCAAAAATAGTGTATAGACTATAGATGATGAAAGTAACTTTGCTTAAAGTTATGATCAATACGCATAATAGAACTTGAAATAAAAGTAACCATCATTCCAGATTTACTGATCAATCGTCATGCATATCATATTTTTATTTTCATGTTAACCAATAACCATAGGTCAAAGATTATGATTAACAAAATCTAGTACTGAAATTGTGTTTGTATTAGTCATAATGAATTTAGCCCACTACAAGGGTGCCCATAACAACAAATTTTAGATGGCCCGGTATATGCCAATTTTGATATTATAAAACTATAAAGAAAGCATTGGTCCCCAATGTCCTCTTCTATCACAAGAATGCTTTTCAGAAACCCAACTACTCTTGTCCAAAGCTTTTGCTTTTAACCAATTTAGATATTTAACGATTTTGTAAAATTCGATATGAAGGTATACTTGCATATTACAACGATGGTGAATCTTATCTAGCAAAACTGATTATGGCATCATTTGGTTGAAGCCTCCTTATGTAACGTTATTTGTGTGTTTGGTGCATATACGAGATGAAACCTCCAAAATGGTTTGTTATTCGAGGATCTTATTTTTGAAGATACATGACATGTGTTAAGCCTTCTCTTGCTCGACGTTGGTGTAGATAATCGCTTTGGAAAAAAAAAACACGAACTATGGAATAAGAAAGATAAGAGACTCTTCTACTAACGTTAAATAGCGTATTTGTAAACCAAAATCAGAATTAATAACTTCAGATACTGATCGATAACCAATTGGTTATAGATCAACTGATAGTGTTACTATGCAATCACATGGTTCCATTGGTGAAGGACCGAAGGCTACAAGTCACATGTTCAATCCTTGACAACGATATGGAGAAAACTATACTTTGTGATCCATGTGTGAGAATGTTGAGTCACCGTGTATGGGTTCTATGCATGTGTTATGGATACCAAGGTGTTACATGAGACCTAAGTGTTACATGAGACCAGAAAGTTCCCACTCATTTACCTTTGTTGATAATGATCGATAGCAAATTTATTTTGAAAGATGAATATCCGTTAAGAAAAAGATCTTTAGTAAAATAAGAAATCCGTAAACTAATGATCGGATCTATCTATCTACTATCTATCTATATATAAATAAGATAGATTAAGAAACATGAAAAATAGAAAAGAAAAAATAAAGGGGCCATGGACATTCATAAGTATGTTTTGCAAGCAAAGCTTAACTTCAATACGTGGTGTAACTGCCAATGTCAGACCACTACCCATGTGATATCCACCCACCTCACTTCTCAAAGGTTGTTCCTGTTTAATCAAATGTTAGAGACTAGAGATGCAACATTTTGTCCAAGATTTTGTTTGGTATCATGTCAAAAAGGGCAAATATGAATTAATGGATTATTGGATATGAAACTTAACGTCTCCACTGATTGGTTTCCAATGTTACACCATGATCAAACAAAAGAGATTTGAACTTCTATTCTTCATTTTATGCCATATTATTAAGCATAATCGGAGGAGTTGTGTTTCAAAGTATAGAGGTCACAAGTTTTATCTTTGACATAAACTCTTTTAGTAGTTATGAATTGAGTTTCTCCTGGTATGACTTTAGGCTTATAAGACCATTCGTAACCGTTCACCTTTTCACCTACACTTTTTCTTGTCACCTCAACATTACCTTCGTATTTCTTTCACCTTCTACTTTTTCCTTAATCATTCACCTATCATTTGGTCCCCACTTCTATTTAATTAAGAACACAATATAAGACAAAAAAGGATAGAAGAAAACAAATCCTTTCGCTTGGTGAAAGTGTTAGCCAACCTTCACATCAAGCTTTCACCTTCCCTTCCTTAATGAATCACCTCTTTTCACCAAAGGTCTTAACCAACTCTTACAAATGGTCTTAGAGGTTAGAACCGAAGTCTCTGTTATAACACGACCCATAGCAAGCAAGCAATGGAGGCATCATCGGAAAGTCGTCGTGCTGCAAATGGGAGTCGTATAGAAATTATCCTGAGCTCAGCCTATAATAATAATAATCCCCCTTTCATTTAATTAGTTAATTATTAATTTATCATCATTATTATCGTATAGCGGTAAAGTTTTTTAATTTTGATGATCTTATTCAAAAATTTTAGCTTTAATTTTATTTTTTTTTATCTATTAGTAGTACGAGTATATATGTTGATTAATTGATGATGTTAAATCAACAAATACAGCAGTCATAAAGGACCCTGAAGAAAAACGGAAGATAAAAGCCGCTATGAAGGCTGGTGGGTTTTTTTACTAAATTTTTTATTAAATTCAAATCATCATCATCCGTTATTATATGCTAACTTTCTGCACGTATCTTAATAATTCTGCAGCAGCAGCAGCAGCAGCAGCTAGTGGAGACAATTTCATGCCATTGCCATACAGGTTGGCTAAGGTGCAACTTGAACTCGAATCATTAGGTACCGTAAATTTTGAAACTAATTGCTTAAGGTCAGAGTCCCATGCATATGATTGATGATTGATTAGCACTAAAACTATACATATGTATATATATCTTGTTGGCCAGGTGAGAGCTCAAATTTGATAATAGCGCCTTGTATTCAAAAGCTTGTCGACGAGGCACGTGAAGCCATGCTGGCCAATACTCCAAACCCCCATGCAACATCAACAGGTGTGTGCTATGCTGCGACAAGCTCGTCTCTTTACTTTTGATTTTGTAACTGCCCACTGATCAGGGCGTTGACTCGTTTTCCTGTTCACTTTATATTTAGACTGGTTGAAATTCGATTATGATAATCTTTATTGCATCTTTCATTGTAGGTGAACAAACCGAGCCAATTGAAACGCTGGTTGAAAATCTCAACCTTGAAGCAGCCTCATCTGCAACTGGTATTCCTTCCGCAGGCCCCCGTTCCGGGTTGGCTGCCTTGTAAAGCTTTCGAAATTTTTTCAGCTTTAATGTGTTCTTTTAGGGTCAGAAACATATGCTGTAACTTATGTTGCTCAGGATTAAATTACATTTTTTAACTTTTCGGTTTCATGTTGTCCCCTTGTAATCTCATCATCAGTTTGTACTTGAGTTAATACCCTTGATGGTGAGTTAAGCCTTTTTGTGTACGTAAAAGCTGACTGTTGATTGCTCATATTATCCCCGTTTTACCACTCTCACCCCCTTGTACTCTCATCATCAGTCCTTATTTGAGAGTTTTGTTAATACCCTCCATGGCAAATCACGCCTTTGTTTATGTAAAAGCCGACTGTTAATTGCTCGTATTACCCCCACCACTCTCACTTGCTATCTGCCTTAAATGTTTATCAACTCATTCACCTGTAGACGGGTTGTAGTTAATTTTCTTATTATGATATTACTCTGTTGTTTTTAACTAATAACCAGAGCTGAAACGAAAGCGGGTTCTCTCATCTCACTTGAACCCATGGATGAGAATCTGAACCCTGCAACTGGTGAGTGCTCTGCTTCTAGAAACAAAAAAATAAAATCATACCATTATTGTCTCCACACGTCAGTATTCGTGTATGTTGTATTGAAACTTGAAAGTTATGATTCGTCAGCCTAGTGCCATAACCCTTACCGCAAACTGGTGGCAAGCCTTCCCAATGGGCTGCCATGTAAACCTTAGGGGTATATGTGCTTTCGGTCTGCAGTAAACTTCTATTTTTGGTATCATTTTTACGTTTAGGGTCAAACTAGAATGTTGTTAGAGTTGATTACTGTAATTAGTTGAAAGTGATGATTAATTTGGTCACTTGTAAATTGCAATGTTACTATCAACTTGAACTTTGTCACTACCTTGATGCAAATCACTCTGTTATTGGAATCACCTTGGCTTGTTATTATATATTTGTAATTGTTATCTAATAGGCATCAGAGCTAAAGCAAACGTAGGGACCATTCTCAAAAATTGTCTTGGCAAGTCATGGGATGAAACAATGATTGAGAATTTGAAACCTGAGGGGTATTCATCAGAAACAACTGTTGAGTGCTGCTTCTAGGATCACTTAAGTAATATTGTTGGTCATGTGTGAACGTGCCCTTACATGCGAGTGGGAAGTGGGAATGAGATAGGTGCTATTGCTCTCTCTTTGCAGTCCACAGAATGGAGTCAAAGTCTGTGAAAGGCAGACAAAAATAAAGAAAGATGTAGGTTGTGAGTAGATGTTTTTCTAGTTGTGCTTGGTATATCAAAATGCATTTTTATACATCAAAAATATTTGTAAATGGAATAGCGGCATACTGAAATCGATTTCAGACACCATTGAAAAGATGCACGTCTCACCTTCGGAAGATAAGGTGTCCTCTGGAGTGATGGAAATGATTTTCAGATTACCTTATGACAAGATATCAGCTTCGTTAACTCTAGAATTTGACAAGGTACACATTTCATCTAATTTGTATTAAATGTTGTGTCCCATTTCCCAGCCTACTGATTATCTAATTTCATGTACAATAGTGCAGAAGATAGTGTAGGTTATTCCAATGCGAAGTATCCACTTCCTATATAAACGGTAATTTGTCAAAATCACACTAGGTTGATTCCTA
>JANDBE010000047.1:27940642-27955049 GCA_024320915.1 Erigeron philadelphicus | reverse complement strand
GAAGACTAATCCTAATAATCAACGCCACATCAACAGAAAAACATTCAAGAACTAAACCCCTAAATCCAACTTTATACAAAGACTAATCATTTGGCCGGCTATTGAAAGAAAAACCTTGCATCTGCTTCTCTTGTCGTTGGACCTATCTTTTATTTAATTATAAACTCACAAAATTAAAAATAATAATAATAATAATAGACCTAAATACTTGTCCATGGAGGAATGAGTACCCAAAAACAAGTCCAATCAAGGACTAATCCAACCTTATGGTATTTGCCCAAAAATAAATCGAGGACTAATGGAGGACGAATTATGGCATTAGGCACCCCTTATAACACATGTTCAAGTTAAGTTAATACCTGTAATACTTGGTCACCACTATCATTAGTAATCACCACTACTCTATCACCATTGTCACACCCGCTCATTATCATTATCACTGATGTATTGAATGAGCATTCATTTAGTTGTGAATACTTGTAGTCTTCCATGCTCTTTTAGTTATCACTTAATCTTCATTCACATATGATGTTCTTCCAAGTCAACATCTTCCATTTTATATACCATTTTATATAACACGATAGAATTATTCTCAAAAAAAGAAAAAATTAGACAAACAAATATAACAATTTATGATTCAATGATAGATAAAATAATTAAGCAATAAAAAACTATTTGAAAAGATATATGATACGATAAGGTTAGATTATATGATATATGATATGATATATCATGTTAAAAACTATATTAAAAAAAAAAAAACAAACAAGATAATGTTAGCAAATACTATAGTAAACAAAGATGGCCCATTTGCCCATATCTCCTTATGTCCAGGAAGATAGGGAAGATACGTCACTAATACTCATAAAAAAACACCTTAAAGAAATCATCCTATATGCTTCTTCATTACAAGAATCTGTAATAACGTTAAAGACACGTGGCCACATCAGAACATCATCACATGACTTTTATGCCATTTTTTTGTTCACTTTGAGACATATGCCATGTTTGCTGACGAGGATGTTATCATGCCTATATGAAATGGATAAGTCTCACGGTTTCTTATCTTCACGTAAAGGGTGAATATAAAATAAATTTCTGAGTCACATTTCGGATATCGAAGTTTCCTCGAAGTTATATTAGTACGAACTTGAAAAAAGAACACTTTATACGTGTTAATATTCTCTGAGTTTTTTTTGGCATATATCAAAGATTCAAAGTCTTGACTATACGGATCCTAAGACACAATAAAAATATATCCGCATGGTACTCACGATAATGAAAAAGACGATCTAGTAGTGTCGATGATGCTACTATTGGTGACGGTAGCGGTGTTAAGTGGTATAGATTGATGTAATTGTGATACTAAAATTTTTTAAAATATAAGGGCTTAAAGTGTTAATTATTAAAATAAAGGTTTATAGTGTAAATTATAATTTATTAAATAAAAAACATAAAAAGTTAAGAGTAATTGTAATATTTCAAAGATAATATTACTTAAAATAAAAAGATGTCATTTTTTTTTATAAGAGAGACATAGATTATCATATTATTGTTTAACTTATTAATTTGTAATGAACTTTAATTAGGAAAGGCAATTTCAAAATAGTGTGAGTTCAAAACTTACTCTCTTAGTCTTTCACATATAAAAAAGCATATCTATTATGCAATTAGTGAGGAAATCAAGATTTCCAATCTAGGTCGATAGAACAGTTTTCGTGATATACTAACAAACATATATTTAGATTACAAAATTAAGTAATATCAGTATAAAGTTGTCAATTACCTTAAGCTAAATAAATACATAAAATGGTACTCGTATTAAAAATATAAAATGTTATAGTCATTTTGGGTTGCCATAACAAGTAACAACCTTGATCAACATACAGCTCCACCATTGTATTCAATTCAAGCCAGGACAGAGCAAGGAAGGTGTTGGTTTGTGCAGTCCAAATCCAGCAAAATCATATTAATATCAAATAGAAATTGTGATTAATATTGTTCTGTTGTAATTAAAGTCGTGATGATGATATTTAAACCATGTAAAACTTAGATTCATATTATTTGACCAAGCCATCCATTATTGGATAACGTGATCAATTGTGTTATATGATACTTATAAATTAAATTACGTTAAGTCATATCTAATTGTCGAGAACATTGTTAAACTAAAATTGATGAATTGTTATTTCAGATAACAAATACCTTAATTTATAAAATAGTAACAAGCTAGGTAGTTAGCATCAAACCTGTTAATTAGTTGAATACGTATGATATCGGATTCGGATTAGCTCATTTGGTAGAGCTTCTTGTCTGACCAAAGTTCTAGTCTTAACATGATATAACTTAATATTATTTGATGTAATTGTAAAAAGTTTGCTGCAAAAAAGAAAAGTTGAGTACGTGAAATCCTAATTGGATGGGTGTAATTAAGCGTGTTGATAACCTATCAATATATTGATCGTAAGTTTAAGTCGTATTTTCTTATTAAATATGTGTAACTATGTATCGATATTATTATGGTCATTGAAAAAGCTCCTGTTAATCAATATGGTTGTAAGTCAGTAATTCGAGTTTACAACTTTATCCACAAATTAAACAAATGATTCAAACTATACAAATACATTATCTTCTATTTATCAGGAAAATAATGGTAAAAGAACGACAAAAATGGATATCGTAACGGGATACCCGCCTGGAATACTCCCTTGAATATTCAAGTCCTCTTATCCGATACTTTGAATTCTTTTTTTTTCGGATGACGTGGATAAGTGAATATACTGTAATACATACATACATTCGAGATACGTAATCTAAAAATGATTTAAGTATGTGTTTGAGCCTTTTAGTTTTATCAATAAACATGGATTATTTATTTATGAACCAACTCAATAAATATTCTAATTTCATCTCTAATTGCATTGATCAACCAATGTTTAAAGTAATAATAATACCACTTATGAGACGATAAATAATTAATTACGAGTATTAAACAAGAATATTGTCCGGCTACTTTAGCTTATCGTTAAAATGTACACATGCTGATGTAAATCGGTTTTAACATCTTTACCCAATAACAGTGATCCACTCCTTAATTAATGTTGACACTAGTATAATATAAACACATGATACACGTAATTTTGCATTATAAATATTAATCCCACGTAAGACGTAACCCATATGACATCATTATCTATACTTCTATATCTATCTATACTATATTATAAAGCATTTTACTCTTTTTGAAAATCTCAATTCATGATTTGAAGTACCTAAAATACCCTTATTCTTTATTCACTAATTTAAAGATCCTTTAACTAACATACCTATAATACCCTTAAATTTCAACCACTCATTTTCTTTTCTCTCCTCAAATCTCAACCCCTCATTTTTTTTTCTCTACTCCATAAATCATTTTGTTCATCTAATTCATTCAAAATCTTTTATCTCAAAATCGATAAATTATAAAAATTGTATGGGTGTTCTTAAAATTTCATGCTCTTTCATTAGAGATGTCATTTGTTATACTTTTGACGAATTTTTAAATGCGGGGGCGGAGCCCGTACGGATAAAGCATTTGGCTATCACACTCTATGACTTATCACCTCCTATGACCTATCACCTCTACCATCTCACCGCCGCAATGCGCGGGCACTTTCCCTCGTTTAAATAAACACTTTTTAGCTATACGTTATGTCTTTGTGAAAATAATTTGACAAAAAAAGAATAAAAAATATGACGGTGCATGAAAATGACTATATATATCCATTTTATATATGTTAACGGTTCACATTTTTTTCGTCACAATTCAACCGTATGGATGAGGGTTAGGTAATGTTTATTGCTTTCTTCTGAATTAATGATTGTATTATAGTTCTCTTTTAAAGTAAAATAACCGGAAAATGATAGATATTAGTCATGAAATGGAGATCGATTGACTTTATAATATTATTTTTGTATTTTGAAAGAAATAAAAATATTTGTGCCCATAACCGTAAGCTTTTCAATTGCATGAAAGATTAGCATAACAAAATCCATATATATATTTATTTCAAACTCTGCTTCACCAAGGGGTACATTATTATATAAATAAATTTTGAAAACAACTACCTCTTTATACATTAAACAACTACTACTACAAATTGGCACATATTGGATGAGTACTACTTGCGTGGGTCAAAAACATATCGTTTATGATGATGTTTTTCGTTGTTAATAGTGTTTCTCGTTGTTAATGTTACTTCTCATAAATATATCTTTTTTAAGTGTCAAAATTTTTCTATAGCAGTTAGCCTTAGAGTTTGGTTTATCGATGTCAACTTACATCAATAATTAAGCTACAAAAGAGACAATACAATTCCTATGAGCTTAGTTAGTGACAAAAGATACCAAATCAATGAAAATTACAAGACACGCTTAAGCTTCATAGATGAACATTTACCTAATTTTTATTTCGCTTTTATTCCATGAGTTTTTTTATATTTAACGGCAAATCCCATAAATTGGTTTGAAAATTACAAGACAATCAAACTCTAATTAATCAAGATGAAAAAATAATTTTCCTACTTGACTTTTCGAAATTAGTATTTATCATAAAACAAAAATTATAAAAGGTATATACAAAATGAAGTTGTATATATTATAGAGATTGTATATATTGATTTTAATTAATAAGACATGGTTAAATTATCTAACAAATGGATAATTCTTAGTCACTTGTGAGTGAACAAAATTTATTAGATTTCACAGTTTTATAAGTTAATACACATTTATCTGATCCACAAAGTACAACTCCCAATTACATGATATCTTCGAATATAGTTTATCCAAAACTATAAACAAAAAAGTGAAAAACCATATATGTCCAAAAAGTCAAGTAATATAAACATTAAAAAAAAAATAATAAGTGAGAAACGTCGCCGTTTATCATTAAAATAAAAAATAATAAAATAATATAGAAAAATATCCAAAACCGTCTATAAAATCGCGGCAAATGAAACGGTAAACAACACATTCTCAACGCCTACATTCCCTTTCTATTTTCTCTCTATATCAAAAACTTGTAATCCGTGCATTAAAACTTGCACCTTAAACATGTGTGGAATTTTGGCTGTTTTGGGTTGTTCTGATGATTCCCAAGCCAAAAGAGTTCGTGTCCTTGAACTTTCACGAAGGCATGTTTCGTTTTTTTTGTTATCATAAATTTCGGTTTATTATATAGTTTAGGAGGACCAAAACAACATTTTAACGTGTTAGATTCGTGAAATATGAATGAATAAATTATCCGTAGTTTGTTTAATGTAGTTTTGTTGATGTGTATATAGGTTGAAGCACCGGGGTCCGGATTGGAGTGGGCTATATCAATATGGTGATAATTATTTGTCTCATCAACGACTCGCGATTATCGATCCTGCTTCGGGTGATCAACCTTTGTTTAACGAAGATGAAACGATCGTTGTAACGGTATGATTGTTGTGTTGTTGGGTTTTGATCTTGAAGTTGATATACACATAATATATGTATTTTTTGGTTTAAAATGTAGGTTAATGGCGAGATATACAACCATGAGGCGCTACGAAAAAGCTTGCCCGGTCACACGTTCAAAACTGGTAGCGATTGTGATGTTATCGCGCATTTGGTAAGTGGACATGTAATTTATGAAGTATCTGATTATTATTTTAAAGTTTTGGGTTTTTAAGTTAATATATAACATGTTAATGTTTTGTAGTATGAAGAACATGGTGAAAATTTCGTTGATATGTTGGATGGAATGTTTTCGTTCGTGTTATTGGATACACGCAACAATACTTATATCGCTGCTCGTGATGCTATCGGGATCACGTCGCTCTATATCGGATGGGGACTTGATGGTAAGTATCGAGTGATTTCGTTATTGTGGTTTTTTCGAATTTTGTTTAGTAAATGGGTAATGAAGGTATTTTGTTTTTTAGGTTCGGTATGGATTTCATCAGAAATGAAAGGTTTTAATGACGATTGTGAGCATTTTGAGGTGTTTCCACCGGGTCATTTGTACTCGAGCAAAACAGGCGGGTTTAAGAGGTGGTACAACCCTCCATGGTTCTCGGAAGTTGTCCCGTCTACACCATATGATCCACTCGTCCTAAGGCGTGCGTTTGAAGACGTGAGTTCGATCTTTACTTCATAATGTTTTTCTAAATGAATATATAGTAATCAAAGTCAAAGGTCTAAATGAAATGAACTATTGCATGAATTGCAGGCTGTGATTAAACGACTAATGACTGATGTACCCTTCGGGGTTCTCTTGTCGGGAGGGCTAGACTCGTCGTTGGTTGCTTCTGTCACGGCTCGTCACTTGGCTGGTACGAAAGCAGCTAGGCAGTGGGGAGCTCAGCTTCATTCCTTCTGTGTTGGCCTTGAGGTACTAAATATATGACTAAAAGAAAACTCTCATTCTGGAAAACTTTCATTCATTCTGGCTTATTTGGATATTCAAAATTGACAAGAGATTTGAACCTTCATAAACAGGGTTCACCTGATCTCAAGGCAGGACGAGAAGTCGCCGATTATTTGGGAACCGTTCATCACGAGTTCCATTTCACCGTACAGGTACTTTACTAAGTTTTGCAAGTCGGGCCTGTATTGAAATGAGCCCGACTTGGCATATAGGATTCTATCATTCTCATTTCACTTTTTCTTATTATGTTATACTTGGTAATGTTGTAGGATGGTATTGATGCAATAGAAGATGTGATTTACCATATCGAGTCATACGATGTGACCACGATTAGGGCCAGCACACCGATGTTTCTAATGTCCCGTAAAATCAAGTCTTTGGGCGTGAAAATGGTTATCTCTGGTGAAGGCTCAGATGAGATCTTTGGCGGATACCTGTACTTTCACAAGGCGCCCAACAAGGAAGAGTTTCATCGTGAAACCTGTCACAAGGTAACGTTTTTACTCTTGAAAAACGTTTATTTTCGTTCTTTGGAGTTATTAATTTTTCGGGTATTTGCAGATAAAAGCACTTCATCAGTATGATTGCTTGAGAGCAAATAAGTCAACATCAGCATGGGGTTTGGAAGCCAGAGTCCCGTTTCTAGATAAAGACTTCATCAACGTAGCGATGAGCATCGACCCTGAAGCTAAAATGGTAAGAATTCTGTTGCGTTACAGCTTGAAGTTTATGATATGATAAATTGAAAGTGCTAACCATCATGAGCTTCTGCCAGATCAATATGGATAAAAAGAGAATTGAGAAATGGATTCTAAGACGGGCTTTTGATGATGAAGTTAACCCATATTTGCCAAAGGTCTCTTATACAATCCTCTTATATGAAAGTTTATCTTCGTTTTTAGTAATGAAGTCAGTTTGTTTCTTAACATGCTATATATGCTTCACTGCAGCATATCTTGTACAGACAGAAGGAACAGTTCAGTGATGGTGTCGGGTATAGCTGGATCGATGGACTCAAAGCTCATGCTGAAATGCATGTTAATACCCCCCTCCCCACCCTTTTACCCCCTCTGATGCTTGATTTTAAGATTAATGAAAACTAACTGTACCAATACGTGTAGGTAACCGACAAGATGATGCTTCATGCGACGCATATCTTCCCTCACAACACTCCAGTCACAAAAGAAGCCTACTATTACCGAATGATTTTTTAGCGGTTTTTCCCTCAGGCAAGACCTACTACTTCCGAACTCTTAACTTGTATGTTATGTTATACAATGATATAAGTTACCTAACCCTTGTATCAAACATTACTGCAGAATTCGGCTAAATTGACTGTCCCAGGTGGAGCAAGTATAGCTTGCAGCACTGCAAAAGCAATTGAGTGGGATGCTTCTTGGTCAAACAATCTTGACCCTTCGGGTCGTGCTGCACTTGGAGTCCATAATGCTGCATACAAGCAGAATGCAGCTCCTGGTGGTGCAGTGAACTTGGCACCAACCATCATTGACGATGTGCCTCGTATGAGGGATATTTCAGCTCCTGGCCTGGCGATTCGGGGCTAGCAGCTTATCATTGAATAAGTTATAATACGAGCTGCAGCATGTTTTTTTATGATATGTTGGCTGCTTGCTCATTTTTCGTATTTTTTATATATAATTTGTGTGATAATAACTCGAATGTATTGTTTTATAAGACTAGTAGCATTTGATTTAATCTGTTTACTTTGTAAAGCTTGGCTTCTTTTCAGTACTTCAATATGTGCATCAGTGCATCATTAATTGGTATAAAATTGTCATCAATCAGAATCTTTCGATTGCTTGAACTATTGCCAATTAGATTACAGATTTTCGGCCAGATATGCACAACTAAGGTCAAAGACTCAAAGGCTTGTCTTTCAATGAGCATCATATGCCCAGAAACTATTTGAACCAGTCCTATCTCACAAATAAGCATTAGTCTACTCCAACCGGCATAATTTACTTGATAAAGTTGGGGTAACATGCGGCATTTTCTGATCAACACCTTTTAGTAGAAATGAACTATTTGCTTTTAGGTTTATTAACTAATTAACATGTGTAGCTAACACGTTTAATATAGTACCCGTCAACCAAAAGACCTTGGTTTAGAGGTATTTGGATATTTCATAAACCAAGAGGCTGTGAGTTCAAGTCTCTCGATAGACACCAATAGTGTTTAGTGGTATTTCTAAGTCTTCTCTCAAAAAGATTATAAACCAGCCCATTCTAAACTAGTATCATTCTTCATAATAACTTTGGATAGACATTTGTTGATCAACACAGTTACTGAAAAAATATTAAAAGTGTTGCTTTTGATGCATATCAACTACTTCCTATAGCTTTTGTATTTTAAATATTTGGCAAACACATATATGAATGAAGCAACTACTATAACATGATTTTACCTTAACAATACCTTCAAACAATCAGCTTAACAAAATGATAAGCGGTTGCAGGCTCGTTCTTAATCTTGGGTTAGTCATCCTAATCATTTAGACCTAACTGGCTATGGTTCGAACAGTAGTTTAGTACAAGGTTCAACACCAAAATGAACAAGCCTAGCCTTCAAGGCCCAACGACACTATAACCCTAACTGGTCCTGGAGGGACCGCTGGAACGGGCATTCTAAGATAAGTTCAGCCTAGAACTATATGAACATATCTAAATCCTCATGTGGACCCGAGAAAATGAATCACAAAGATTTACATAATTCATATATATTACTTAAAATCCAAAATTTGAGCTCTAAATATATGACTCGTCACAGATTTGCATCTGCATACAGGTCGTACTACCATGACCCGTATCCATTTGCATTTCCAAAACATAGAGCTCGGGTTGTGACACTAACTTACAGTACCTGTTCTCACCTGTACATATATTTAGAAGGGCAAGGCAGCTAAACCCTTCCTATCCACCTTACCCCCATGCTACACAAAACAAAAACTACATTTTGCTGTTTTCTTTAAAGACTAGCGAAACCTATAACCTATATCCACATTTTCAAACTACTAATCGAGTTACCTCCCACAGGCAGCTATCTTCTTACTCTGGTAGCGTTTAGGAAGGACCATGCAGTCATTATAACACTTGTCTTTGTTCATAGAACAATCTATGCTTTCACATCCCGCAAGAATTGGTTCATTTGGCTACAATAAAGATTCTACAACGGATAAGTAAATCAAGCTCTTTGTGGATATCAACATACAATTTAAGGGTTAAACAAGATTTTTGTAACTAACCAAGTTTTCAACAGATGGAGAGCCACACACATTATCATCCATGTTGCCTTGGAAAGTACTGGCATAAGCAAGACAACCACCAGAATGAAGCCATTAGATGATATTATATATTTTTCTGAAAAAGATCAATGATGTTATATTACAAAGAATAGGACAGGAGTAATAATGTAGTAAAAGAGTGTCATTTTAGAAGGAGCGAACACATACCCTGGAGAAGATTTATCAGTTCTCGCACATCCCTCATTTCGTTCTGCTTTCCACACTTCAGATATGTCCAAATCTATGATAGCAACTTCACTAAGAGCATCAGAACCATTACCTGCGTAAAACATACAACTTTGTATGAATTCATTGGTTAAATGTAAGAGATTGTGTTATAATGAAAGAGAATATACCAATTGATCTGCTCGGGCTTATCATAGAAGATTGACCATTTGTCAAGAGTTTATGGCACATTGTGGTTCCTTGAAAATTGAGGAAAGTATAGCCTAGAAAGTTCAACTTTTCTGATTCGGGCATAATGGAGAATCCAAACGACTTGGTCCAAGTACGTAGTACACTTGATGAAGAAGGCAAAACTAGCCTCTCCACTCCTAATCTCACAAGTTTCTTAAAGAGGGGAAACACGAGTACATTAGGTAATGATAAAGAAGCCTTCTTTTCTTGTGAAAGTTTCCAAGTTAAAGTTACTTATATGCCTGCTATTATTGGTAAAACTTTGGAAACATTAGTAAAGAATGTGAAAGAGGCCACCCAGTTATGCATAGGTCCATTTACACCAAAATCGGCTAGAATTGCCTAGAACAGGAAAAGTCTGTTGATTGATATTGTTTGGCAGCCAAAACATTAAAAATAACCTCATCCTATAATTTCACCAACCAAGCCCATGTAAAACATATGATACCTTTTCAAGCTCGTTCAAGAGGATGTGACACATTCCACGTCTGCGATATTGAATTGTTGTTCCAACAAGAGGAAGCTCAGCTACCTTTCCTCCATAAACCCTGGTGACATTTTGATGACAAAAAGAAATAGTCAAATCAACATAATATGCATAAAGTGGAACTAGCAACTATGCTCTGGAAATGTGTGAGACACCTTACTGTCGCTGCCGAAATTAGCTCATTATCATTCTCTAAAAGAACAGCATAAAATCCCTCGAAATTCAACCGGTTCAGTTCTGACCTATAGTGAACTTTAAATCATTACCAGAGGTAACGCATTATTGGATCAATAATAAACAACTTAATCTTACCTTCTACATAATATAACATCTTCAACTATATCTCTCTGGGTGAGAGGCTCTCTAACTGGATTAAAGCACTCGTGCATTACGTTAATAACAGCATTCAGCCGATTATAAATCTTCATATATTGTTCTATATCCGAGAAATTCTTTTTGCAGCATTCAGTCTTCTTGTATTTCAGTAGAGTCCATCTCAACTTATACTTCCCAATGGGAAATGATCTTCCCAAAATCCCTTGAAGGCCTGTATATATCTGCACATATATATGACATGTATGTTTTAATAACATCATATCGTGTTTTGCTTTTAGTACTTAGCTAGCGAAGATTCAAACTTTGTTTATTTATGGTGTGTTTATTTGGGTACCTCTTCACATCTCGAACTGCAGAACCAGTTTGTATTAGAATTGTTCTCCAACTTTGACAACCATTCGCTTCTTTTCAAGCATCCTACATGATCTGAATCACATTCGATAACTGATTAGAGTAAGACATTAAAAGATTCATGCTTATTATGGTAAAGTACAAAGCTTCAAGTATACATACATATTCTCTCACACTGTTCACAACTTAGAACCCTACTATCCATACTTTGTTCACAACATTCACCATATCTGTTTTGATTACAAATTCTGCAACAACACGATGGGCAAAACCATTCGCCATCTGGGACCTCCTAAATAGGCGATAAAAATAAATAATAATATAGACATCGGAAAAAGGAATGAAGAAAAGAAACGAAGATACTAACCTCTAGTCCAAGGCAACGTGCGTGGAATGACGACGGACATTTGTCACATAGTACTAATTCGCCTCCATAATGACAAACAGAACATATATAATCACTTTCCCTAAACCTTGACTCTTTCTTGAATTTCTGCAAATCAGAGCTTTCTCTCAATGCCAACAAATAAAAATCAATCACGGCTTGTGGAATATGTAAAGATTCATCCACGTTTAAATCTTGTTTATGAGAATCAAATGAACCCGAAAAAGTAGTTTCGGGTGAATTAGCATTTAACTTCTTACAAACTTCATAGAGCGAACCATATCGCTTCCCATTTGGGTCAGTGTAACGATATCTAATGCTTGAATTTTTCGCTGGTGGACAAGCGGCCTTTCTTTTGCACTCAACTTTCCAACCCAAAAACAACATATGTTGTCGAACTTTAACCACTGTAGAAAGTGAGTGCCTTTTACCAGAATTCACTGCTTCATAATACTCCACAACTGCATCAGGCAGATACTCGGCCCGCGGAACCAAGTTTGGTCCAGCAACACAATAGTATTCAGGTAGATCAGACACTGGTGTGTCAGAATTAGAATTCAAATTCAAAAATCCAGGAGGACCCAAATCATTTTCATCATAAAAATAGCAAGATTTGGAAATGTTTTTGTTTTTATCATTTGTGGAGTTCAATCGACTGAAAAACTCTGTCATGGTCAAAGAAAAGTTATCGAAGATTACATCTTTGACGATTTCTTTCCAGTTTTCAGTCACCGGACATGTCCACTCAATCATATCTTTAACAAACTGATACCTACTCCTAGCTTCATACCAAATTTGTCTAGCAGAAACCAGAAGCGGCCATTCAAACTCGAGCTCCTCAAGGACCTGAAGAAATATCCAATCTTCACGAAGCTTCCATCTACCTGTATCCGCATCCCAGTCTTGAGTAAACCGAATGTTCTCAACTGGGACCCTAAGTTCATCTCCTAAATCAGGAAAGAAAACTAATCTTTCTTCACATACATCGTTATGATCAAAAATAACACCTTCCCACCAAGCATTATCCTGTTTCACATCCACACATTGTCCGTAATGAAGACAGTTCTCGTTAAGAAGTAGATTTGGAGGCACCGGCCTTAGTTTTCCACGATAAGTAGTATTATTAGTTGGTTCCCCTTTGGTAGGAATGGACTCAACTATACCATCAAAATAATCATATTTGATTACACAAATTTGGTTTTTATGTTCAATCACGGTGGCATTATGCCAAGAACCTTGGAACCCATCTTCAACGCTTCTTACCTGAATCATTTTCACGATTTAGCATAAAAAATGTTTTGTCCAAACAAGATTTAAACATAAAAAGAAGATGATTCGATAGCATCCATGATACTTTTAATAATAAATTTAAACTCAACATCCCCAAATTGGATGAACACCAAAAACAAGGATCATAAAAATCCACCCTTCCCCCTTCCAAATCCATTCGGTTTTAGTTTGTGCAAAAATAAGCAAACACCTTTTAAATACACTTAAAATGAGACGGATGGTGTATGATTAGATGTTTGTATATCATTGCAACAAAATGCAATGAACTTGTGGTAACTAATACTAAACATTCTATTCCCATGTATCAAACTTTTAATCCCTTTTGATCATATGTATTATTTAATAAGGTACCTTTTTTATTTTATTTTTTTCGACACCACAACCATTTAACTATATAAGTTGCTACATCATTATGTATCCGAATACAAACAATGTCAATAAACCCAAAAGCTTGATACAAAAAATAACTGCTTCAAATTTAGATACATTGCAAGTTGTATCTATAATGGGTCAGTTAGTGTACATTTAAGATAAAAAAAAATGCACAATGATACAATGTGTAAGCAACATCCAACAATGTAATCAACTAAACAAGTAATGAACTTAGAAACATATATATCAAGACACAAAAAACTAGATTTATAATCAAAACAAACATATAGAAAGAAAAATAATAATAAAACTGGTGGTGGAAAAAAAAATCATAGAATACCTCAACTTTATGATTTGGAAAGAACTTATGAAGATGTTTGGATTTCTTGCGTTTTGTTGGTTGGTCAGAATCAAGAGTGATCCGGGCTGCCATTAATGAGGTTTTGGTTTTTGTGTTCGGTGGTTGGGTTTGACTTATTTGGATGATGAAAGTGGTGTGTGAGCTTGCACTGAAAGTAGATTATGGTACAGTTGTTGAGATTTTAGTTTTTTGCTGTTTTTAATTACCTTTTCACCTTTTGTTTTATTTTATTTATGGAAAGAAAAAAGTATCTATGAAAATTGAAAGGTTACATTTGTAAATAGTTTTTAAAATGAATTTTGCTTAAAGCTTTTCCTCTTCCCCCAAATCTTATTAAGCTAAGCTAAAACCTTGAAGGTAGGGTTTGCCAGCATCAAGCTTGCCAGTGATTCGATAGTGAAACGTTTAACATATATGAACCATATCAGATTATATCATAAAATGATAAAACATGTAACTAGTATATAACTATAGAGAATAAATGATCTCTACCATAGGGATGGGCATGAGACCGGTCCCGTCCCGTACCGATCCCAGTACCGATGGTACCGGTTCCGAAAATCCCAAAAACGTGGTACCGGTACCGGTCCCAAATAAGGCGGGATCGGGACGGTACCGGGACGGGACCAGGAAATCCCCGTAGTTTGCGGGAATTTCCTGGTCCCGTCCCG
>JANDBE010000047.1:27890643-27901201 GCA_024320915.1 Erigeron philadelphicus | reverse complement strand
GTTTTTTATAAATGTACCACAACGTACAAGTTTTACAGTTAACTGTACAAGACTAATAACGTATAATTGTGGTAAATTAAATGAGTGACACTAATATCAATTCTCTTAAAATTTACCTAATAACTCCAGTTTGTACTTCAACTAATATTCATCTATCTCAATCAAAAACTTTATATTTATGTAATGCATCATTCTTTTTATTTTATTTTTTTGAACATCATGTAATTTCATTTAAGGGTTAGCTTATGTGATGTAGATATCATATAACTTTTTCTAATTGCCCTCACATTTAAGGAGTTTGATTATTTATTTATCAATGGCAAATTTGAAGAAGATGGGACAACATATCAGCATATAGTATTTTTCCTTTCATTTAACACTTATAAACACTTAAAATTCGTATAAATAGTTTTTCAATCGAAGAACTACTTAAAATGCGTATAAAGAACAAGCATCATAATATATCATCGGTCAGAAATAAAAAAAAAAAAAATTACTCGTAACTACTATCGCATTATACGGACACTTTATCTAATTTAGAGAAAAAAAAAAAAAAAAAAAAACTCACTCAATAATAAACTAATAATGATCAAGCCACTTAACATAAAAATAATCGAAAAATTGAAAATAAAAGAAATAGTAGAACCAATCAGACATCGGGGAACCACCTCACTAAGCCACGTGTCATCATCCCATTAGCTTAAAATACGTCAATCACACAAATTCTATAAATATAAAAACTGGGTCGGTCGGTCAGTCAGTCGCCACAGTTGTTAGAAATGAAGTCAGTCTCCGCCGTACTTATCTGTTCTCTGATTCTCATCGGAACCCTAGCTTTCACCGAGGTAAATTTACTGCAAATATTTCAATTTAAATTCCTATCTCCTATTGTGATCACATTATTTTTAAGATTTAGGGTTTAGTCACTAAATCGATATATTACCATGTATTAGATTTGTTATTAATGTATCGGATCTGATCGATCCGAGTCAATTCGTTTCGTTTACTAGCATAGTATCCGTGCAATGTCAAGAAAGTTTTCGACTTTTTTAAGAAAAGGCTGGTAAGAATGTAAGATAGTACTCTGTATTAGTTTTGGAATGAAAAAGGTTGTAACTTTTGATAGTTTTATGTTGGTTAGAGACTGAGAATGAATTAGTTAGCTGGTTGGGCGTTGAACGTCTTAGCGTGTAACTAAGTGAGCTAGATTTACTTTTGCCGTTGGGTGGAAGTTAACCGGTGAATATGAGATACCTTTATTTACCGAAATGGGTGTTGTAAAAGTTATCGGATGGAAGAAAGTTATGTTAAGATTTTATGTTTAGAGTAGTTACCCGGAGTCATCCTTGTGGGGTTGGACAATGAGTGGTGTCAAAATGGTACACATGGTTAAGGTGACCCTGAGCTAACAAACTTTTGCAAATAGTTTCGTCCCCTGACAGTAATTGTCCAGACGACAAACACTAGTTAAGAAAAATGTAGTCATTGTTGTTTTGCTTTTGCCGTATTGACAATTTTAGCTTTTTATATTTACATTTTAATCAGTTTTAGCTATCCAGCTTTAGGAGAAAGCTAAAATGATGCTATGGGCTATAGTTTTGGGACTGGGGGAGCAATTACTAAAAAGAACAGATTAAAAGTACCACACTTTTTTGTTTGAGAACGCCAACGGGTGAATTTCCAACACGATACCTTAATGATTATATGTTTATATTGTTCTCTTATAAGGGCATCTCGTATCTGAGCTGATACTTTAATTTCTTATTTATCACTGCAGTATAAAATGGCTCTTTCTGAAATTTGAGTTTCACATTGTTTGCAGGCTAAGAAATCAGACAAGGATTTGAAGGAAGTGACCCACAAAGTATATTTCGATGTTGAAATTGCTGGAAAGCCTGCAGGTATACATTGATTTTTTTTTCTAATGTTAACTCATGGAGATTGCGTATTCAACCATTATGAGATAGTAATGAGCTTCCATAGACAAATAAAATGTTTGCCGGTAGGAAGTCTTGTAATGCAAAAACCCTGGAGGCTGTTAGGTTTACCTACAAGGGCTTATGTTTAACAGGCCCTGTATAAAAGATATCTGATACTAGCATGATCGTTAACTGTAGAAGAAATACGGACCAAGAAAAAATTATACTGTATATAAGAACATGTAATATATATAAAACTTCAACTTTAATAATTTGCGGTTTGCTATTTGAGAAGAAAGGGAAATAAATCCTAACTGAATTGATCAAAGGTGACACAGATATCTGTTTTTTGACGATTTGCTTACACCAAATAGCTGCTGGCAACGTATAGACTTTAACCTTGTTAAATTGAACAAATTTTACAATGTCTTCCCATGTATACCATTTATTATGTAAAGTTACACAAGTACTATTTTCTCTGCTTGAAAACTGTGATATTTGAAAGATATGACTTAAGATGATATGTACTTGATTTTCAGGAAGAGTTGTTTTTGGTCTCTTTGGAAAGACTGTTCCAAAAACAGCAGGTAAGATGCTTGTGTCTTGTTATGAAATCCGATTCCCTCACTTTGCTTTTCATGCTTGTTTGGAGGAAAACAGTTGGCGACACTGTGTGTGCTTTACTAATTTGAATTCTTTTGACTGCAGAAAACTTCAGAGCATTGTGCACTGGTATATGCTAATACTATTTTCTTCGCTTTATTTTGTATTTTCCAATGGTAGAAGAATATGCAGATATCTAACTGTCTTTTGTTTCCGTTTATTTTGGTTGCCAAATATCTCAGGGGAGAAAGGAGTTGGAAAGAGCGGAAAGCCACTTCACTACAAGGGAAGTAAGTTCCACAGGATTATCCCCAGTTTTATGATTCAAGGGGGTGATTTCACTCGTGGAGATGGGACCGGAGGAGAATCAATTTATGGAGAAAAGTTCAAAGACGAAAATTTCAAGATCAAGCATACTGCACCAGGTAAAAATTCTTTAACGGGTTTCTAGTTCAAAAACAGAAAATTGAGTATTAAAAAGATGGAGGGAGATACACTTGGGTATTCAAATTTTGACACAGTATTAAAAATTTATGAAATATTTATGGAACTTGCTCTGCAGGACTTCTGTCGATGGCAAATGCTGGAAAAAACACCAACGGCTCACAATTCTTCATCACAACTGTCACAACCAGCTGGTAATCTTCATAACTATTCAAATGAATTTTTTTCATTTTATATGATTATAGAAAAATTGGCATCAACGGTTGCTTAACTATTTGTCACCAGGTTGGATGGTAAGCATGTTGTATTTGGAAAGGTGTTGTCCGGGATGGACGTTGTTTACAAGATGGAAGCCGAGGGCACGCAAAGTGGATCACCAAAAAGCAAAGTTACAATTGCTGATAGCGGTGAACTACCTCTATAATAATCTTATATTGTAGGTTTGATCGGGTTATCTCTTTTCTGTTATTGATGCCCGTCTTTGTTTCCTTAGAGATACTCGTGATATGTATCAAGCATAAGTTTTAATGGAACTTTTGGAAGTTTTACTTTATTTTGATAATTAGTCTCTCTGATGTTGAGCTTAGCTGAAAGGCTCTGAAATAAGGTCTGTTTTTTTTTCTATCGTATCTGCTTTGACTTCAAATAGCACACATATAAACTTGGTTTTAATACCGAAACATTGCAATGTTTAATGTCTCTTCATAAAAGCCAAAACATATGACGAGCTTCCCTAATCTATCTCTATATCGATTGTATATTTGTATGTCAATATCACGTTATATAACATATGACTTCTTATGTTTTTTAAAAAAAAATAAAACTTGATTTATCAAAGTATCTTTTTTTTCGTCTAAATATCTTAATGAAATTGTTTATCTCTCAACCTTTAAAATAACCACACTACTCCTTTTACATTTACATTAATACCACACTTACGCGTGCTAATATGTAAAAAATCGGTCCGCACATGTGTGCTAATAGTAAAAAAACTGTCAGACCCCCTTTGGGGTTGGGGTTTCACCCACATTTTTTTTTTTAATTTAGTCGATCAAGATAAAATCTGTTTATTAAAGTGCTTCTCCAATTGCTTTGTACTTTGGAGTTTGCAACAGTTAAGGTGACAACGGATTTGGATACACCCTCATCAAGCAAACTCCAAAGTAAAGAATTCATGTATTTTGCTTTCTAAGTCGGGATACATGTTATCGCAAACCAAAATGACCTATTTATGTATACGAATTCATTAATAGATATATGAAATATACTTTTAGGCAAATAAAATGGAATAATGGATGGCCCCGATCTTGTTACATTCTCTTAACAGATACCAATGTCTATACAAGGGTTGAACCTTGTTGTGTTGTGCGATTGCCAAGTCGGCCATGACAATTGACAGATAGGGGGTCATAATCATGGTTAATGCATAAGGCTGCATTTTTCTATATACAATCATCATTTAGTAGTAGCCACGACTCTGACCCTATACGCCGCCAAAGACGTCGGCAGTCTTAACCCAAAACGCCGAAAGCTCAACGCATTTATCTGAAAACGCCAGGATTACATGATTACGTTGGGTGTTAAAGACGGTCTAAAACCATAAACTCCACAAGATATCCCCTGTTAGTATTCTACAGTTCAGATTTGTAGCACGACTGTCGATATGCAAAGGCACTTTTTACTTTACAGTGCACGTGTTCCGGATCCCAATTCATTGCCTGGAGATTTGTGGCTGAAGGATGATCTATTGATAGCTAAATGCCTTATATAACATTTGTTTGGCTTGACTTTTTCAGTTTTTTTCTTCTACGGCTACTTTCTTCGTAAACTGGTAAAGATTAATAACATGTACAAAACTTACAGGGATAAGAAGTAACATGTGCAAAGTGATACATGAATATACCACGGACCAGGGCAATTGAGAATTTGAGATTAAACGCAAACTGATTCTTTTCTTAATTACTCATGTCACTCGTTAAATTCACCAAATTTAAGAGTGCCAAGACAACAAGAGAACTGATACTCACATTCAACATTACACAAGAGTTGGTCAAGATTAAAAGTGAAAAAGGACTAGCATAATTTACAACTAATCCTGAGTCTAAAGCATGAGCCTTGGCAGCGCATGTTCTGTCTACACCAACTACTCTTCGGTTAATTACAATTATCATAGCAAAATAACATCTCCTAATTATCTGCAGAACTCAAATCTGTGCTCATATCTTTCTCTTTAACATACAACATAGAAGACACCAAATAGTAGAAAAAGAGTTACTCACTGTCGCTAGAAGAGTCCAAAAAACTGAACTCTCTCTGCCCATTTAGTTTGATTAGCAAAGTTCCTCTATTTTCTTCTTTCCACTCGATATTTTCTGAATTTAACAGATTAACAACCTACAAAAAGAAATCCAACGTCTTGAGATACAAAAAACACCACAGACACATATTCATTTGGAATTAACAAATTGTATAGATGGCTTTTTGATGGTGGGGGCGCAGATCAGACAGGCCCAAAGCATATTTTGTCGAATTATTTATTTTTTATTTACAGAGATGAACATTAAATTACCACACATATACAAACAACAGTTGAACTATTTGCACTTGTAACTTTTTAGATTAAAAGATTAGTAAGTTTCATGAGTTCAAAATACTGTTTGAGCTTTTTTGAAGTCCATTTGACAGAACTCCGTCGTACCTTCTTTTTTGTTTCAAAATCAGCATATTAGAGATTTAAACATAATCCGAAATGGGTCAAAGATTTCACACAATAAAATATTGTGATAATCATTTCCAGAAGCAAAGTAGGGTAGCTGAATTACGAGTATCGTGTCGTCTGGTTAATAAGTGACAAGCTGGTGCCAAAACACAACCCACAAAACTAATCGTGTAGGGACCTTCAACCCAAACCCATACACCGCTAAAATATACTCAACCCAAACATGACCCATGTAACCCATTTGTCTAAATGGGTTAAATGGCTTGGTGTGTTAATCAAGTTTATGGGTCAAAAACAGATCTGCTGGTTCAAGGATTTGGAAAATCCTTTTTTTAAAAAACTTTATATGCTTTAACAGGTTGGTAAATCAACAGTATATCAGAAGCCGAAACCAAACATGACCCACTTAATAAAGGGATAAAAGGCCCTTTCATGACCCAAACCCACTCATCTAGTGCCGTGTTGGCAGGCGACATCAATAATTGCCACCCCTAAATTAAATAGACTCATACCGACTGTTTAAGCTTGGACTTTCCCACTCCGTGGCTCCCGCATCCCGTGATAACTCTGAACAGCCGCACAGCTATATATGACACGTTCAAAGATGATTTTAGCATATGCATACTTGAAACTTGATATTTGGATATTAAACGACAACTAGAAAGTATTAATGACAGATACATGAGATGCTTACAACGAACATATGCACCAAATAACAGGTGAAGTTTTAAGAGCTGCATTCCTTGTTTCACGTGTTGTCCATGTAGATCAATTGTTATCATATTTTCAAAGTCCTTGTTCCTGCATTTTGTGGAACTAGTCAATTTAAATATGCATGCCTGCTTGTTTGCGACCTTCATCAATACACTATGACAAACCTTGATGCAAATATATCCTGGCTTGCCCTTTTATCTGCTTGCCGAGCCTTTTCATTACACATCCTTCCCTAGATTAAGATTTATGAATTCAATTATTGTCAACGCACATACAAAAGTCGGATAGTCTGGCACGTAAAAATTATCAAGGTTTCAATATTAATCACAAGAACTTTTCACAAGTTAATTTCATTCAAAACTATTACATGAACTTTTTCCAAAAGGTGGAGCAGTTTAATAGCATATATAGAGAGAGGTGGATATCCACTTTCTCTCTCTCTCTCTATTATGTGCACACCTGATCAGAGAGATACCCTGCATATTCTCGTTTTCCATTTGCATATGCGGTTGCAGCCTGCACAATAAAAAGGCAGCCAAATCTCATTTTAAACAATACAACAGCATATTAATAGCTTTCAGAAACTGAGTGGAGGGATTGAGGAAAGCTATTACATAGATTGAAAATAAATAAAAAATGGGTCACTTGGGCAGGGTTCATAACTGATCAAAATGGGTAACTTTACGGGTATGCTTCGGATTCAAGACAAGAAATGTTAGTGCAAAACATCGGAACTTCTATTAAAAATGAGTCAAAATTTGAATTGATAAAAACAGTTTTAAAATTCACTTTGGAAGACAATATGTCCCTTTTTAGCAATCATTACCTGTTCGATCTTTCAAAAGATGAACCAACGCCCAGATCAATTTGTTCATAAGTAAATGGGCCAAAACTGATATTTCTATATATTATTAGCACAAAAAATGACCTTGTGAAAGTATGACTTCATTGAATCATAGTGCTCAGTTGCAGTAGTTCTGTAATTGTGATAGTCATTTCCTTTAGCTACATGCAAATACAGATTTATCAAGAGTGAAGCCAATCAGAGCACCAAAATCTACTTAAAGTAAAAAAGTATGCTTATTTTACCCACAGCGATGTTACTTACCAAAAACATGCTGTTTTTTGTCTGTATCTTCTGAAGGATAGTCAAACATTGGACCGAGTGACTCCATCTTTTTTACTACATTCCTCCAGTTCATGCTTTCGGGTTCATGTTTTGAACTCTTTCGTGTATTAAAAAGAGATTCCAACACGTCCTGAGTAAGTTCAGAGGTATTTTTGTGACCAGGTGGTGGTTGAATTTCAGGACGAGCAAGAACATCAAAATAGTTCCTGAAAGGAATTCAGTCATAGGACCATTAAAATGGTGCAACAAAAGTTAAAGTGTAATTGTAGGTCCCGGACACACAACCATGAAACAGATAATGAAGAACGTAACAAAATGACAAACAAATAAGATATAACATGATTAGCCACCACTTAAAACCATGTTAAGAAAATGGATCATCTGGTAAAAGCAATCAAAGTATTATACTAGAAACTTTTACCTGCGATTGAAGCCCATACTAAGGTCACTCTCAGATGATGAAGCTAGATCATATGTGCTATCAGTCATCTGTCACAAAGGTATCATATTCATGTAAATGTATTAGATGACAAAACTTGAAAATCAGTCCAAATGCCACAAAAAGGGAAGAAAAAGAAATCATGTCTCAGGGCAGCTGGGTGATGTTCAGTCCTAATCCTAAGACCTATTCCCAGTTTGCCACCTCCCTACCACTGAGCCACAATGTGATAAGTGATAACAATTGTCAAGGCATCTACTACATACCATTGCAAAGAAGGTCGAGTGCCCTAGTATACATCCCTGTCAGTGGTAAAGAGGTGACATAGAAGGGGTATATGGAGGTGTGTTGGAACTGATAACGTAGTATCATAAATCAGACAAGTGGTTGTGATAAAACAGTCTATAGAAGGAGATAGTGCCTGAATGTGCCTTTGTTGTCTAAAATTGCAATATCCATATAATCAGTTATTTGCAGCCTCTGATTGTTTAAAAAGTTAGCATATAAAATGACGAAAACGTACATTCGTGAGAAACCAGAACATGCATCTTGTGATAATGTAATGTGAAAGTAAACGTCTTTCCCATTAACATTACTTTCTTCTTTCATAGTGTGTTCAATTGCATCTAATATGAAACTGATTAACAGACACACCTAGATAGACAAGCATCTATTTAAATTAAACACATGTCCAGACATCAATGTTAATGGTACAGACATACGCATGCACTAATCACTAATGACTCGTCAACAACTTGCCTTGAAATAGTTCTTAGATTGAAATTGAAACTAAGAAACGTAAGTGAAGTATACAAAGCTTATCATCAAAAATATCATATTAGAACCAAGACTCTATTCAATAATATTGACTTCCTCCAGACTCCTATGTAAATCTCAAGTGCAATTCTCCAACCAGCAAATGAACGGAACTAACAATCACCTTTTCATGCTCCCAACACCAAATAAACAGGACCAACGAAATATAAAAACAGATAATCATCGGCAACGACAAGGAAGGAGATCTAGGGATAATGGGATATAGAAGTCAGGTGTGATGGTCAGCTCAGTCAGACCACAACCATTCGAGCAAGATTATTGTCAGACAATGTAGTGCCTGCAACGAGCAGCGCTTGCCATATGAAGGAAGAGACTACAACGGGAGAAGAGGGCGACAACATGGGCTTGCCAGATAGGCATTGCACTTGCAAGGCAATTCAGACGACGTTAGCATGGCAAATGGTTACGAAATATCAAAGGTCTAGAGACAACATGCATTACTTAAACATGAAGCAATGACAAAATCGTTACCTTGGCGGTCAACAGATCCAAGTTCGGCAAAATCCGAGTAAAATATTCGGTCAACGAATCAGCATAAAAACGTGGTCAAAATACTTAAAATTTGGCCAGGCTTGATAAAACCGTTGTTAGATCTCTTATATATTATACAAACTACCACTATCTATCCAATTTTACAAAATCTTATTCAGACTATGACAACTTATATGTAGAGATTTTATGTATTTTTTGAAAAATATCTCAGAATCTCTCTTATTTTGTTACATATAATTTAAATTATATATTTTATGTAGAAAATCCAATCCGTGTAATCCCCAGGTCACCGAGTAATCTTACCTCAGACCTAGAGATGGCAAGTCCAAATTGGAAGTTTTCCAACCCCGATCTCACTACTGAATATAATACAAAGCACTTACAAGATATTTGGTGAAGCAAACATCACCACAGAGCCAAGTATAAACAGTAGTATAATAATAAGTTGAAACCATTACAAACAGTAATATGTAACACGAATTGAAAGCATAAAGACAAACTATAAACTTTTAAAATAACCCACCAAAATATATCAAAATAAATCAATAGCCCACTGATCAAGTTACTTACACTGTCACTTGATTCTAATAGAGACCTAGTATCTTTACTTTTTTCGTTTAAGTTATGATGCTGACCACTAGTAGAGGGCTCAGATGACGGAGCAGTTAGTTCGAGCAGTATGTCCAATGCCTAAAGAAAAATCAAAAGTTATAAAACATCATGAGATAGAGAACACAAACTAAGTAAAACTTTTAATATATAAATCCCTGAAGGAAGGTCCCACTAAGAACTCAACTATTGGTAACAACATTAGTAAATATCCATTACACATGATTCCATCCACTTTATCCAACAAATTCATTGTTTTTCCTGGTACAATCTTGAAGCATAAAAGTCAGGAAAGTCTCAATTGTAAATGTATGCATTTATATGCATCAGAATTTTTAGAGGTTCTACAAAAGTAATGAATTTGCCTGCTTTTATAAGGGCTTGAAATCTCACTCTCTCTTGCATGAGGACCTTCTTGTAGCAGTCTTGTCTTTCTGTATGACTACTTACATCTCACCCCCCAACCCCCTCGGTATTAATGATTACGGCTTGAAATCATCGAAGTCGGAAAGCCTCAATTATCAACTTATCCATTTATATGCATCAAAAATTTCAGAGTTTTTACAAAGTGATGAATTTGCCTGCTTCTATAAATCTTGAAATCTCACATCCTCTAGCCTGAGATCTTTCTTCTTACTGTATGTCTACATCTA
>JANDBE010000047.1:27503487-27513743 GCA_024320915.1 Erigeron philadelphicus | reverse complement strand
CATGTACTATCATAGTACCCACCTAGCCCCCGGTCGCGAGCTACAGTGTCCAAGGTAAATTTCCCCACTTCGAATTGACAAGGGACGCCTTAGCCAAGATTCGAACCCATGTCTGGGCCAAAGAGTGGGAACCGGTGGCCATTGGGGTTTAGCCCAATGGTTTTCATCCATCTTTTTATATATAACTTCATCGTTACATCTTACGTTCATGTAACATTTAAAACATTAATATAGTTATTGTTTGTGTTTATATACATTTTATTATTCTTTTACATTTTTTATTATTTTTTATTATTATTATTACATATTTAGTTTTCCTTTTTAAGATTTCGGTTTGAGTATTTGACATAAATTTTAGTCTAAAATTTTTGTCGTGTAAAAAACATATTCAACAACACGCGGGTAAAAAACTATTTTTGTTAGAACTTCTAATAAAAATCTCCAACTCCATATCCAATAAGAAAAAGCTACAATGAATGCTTAACTAAAAACAAAGCCTCCACCTTAATCCAGCTCAAAACTCTATTTTTCTTTTCGAACATTCAGTCGGTATGCAAAATTGGGGAAAACTCACCGTACAATAGTAAAGCCTTGCATTTACCCTAGTCAACGAGATGTTGATCATAGTGTTAGATATATATTTTGTGGTGTTAAATTGTAAATTAGGAAGTGTGAAATGGGTATTAGTAAAATTAGGATATATGTTTATAAACCCCCTTCCACTCCATTTGTAAACAACACTTTTCATGTAACAAAATCATATTCAATCACTAAAACCGGGATTCTCTCTAATTACCGGTATTCCCTAAAAACACACACTAAAACACACTTTTTACACACATAAGAACCAAAACCGGGATTCCACCATAATTCAAATATTAAACATCAAATTAAGAGTTTACACATAGGCCGCCACAAGTATTCAGAGGAAAAAACTCCAAAACTTATTATCCTTAAAGATCAAACTCAAAATCTTAAATACAACCTAAGATGCATCGGATCAATTAGACTAGTCATCTTTGACATCTCAAAACTCTACTACATCTTTAATTTGTTTCATAAGAACTACTTGTGAGTAATAACATTTTCTTTCTTAAATATTTAAATTAACATCTATATATATCTAAAAGTTTTATAGAAGTTGTTCCTTGGCACTTCATAAATAGGGTATTTAATAGGGGTAATATACACGAATTTACCATGGGAGTTAATAAGCTTATATACAAAAATTAGGAGTTACTAAAGTAGATTAAAAGAATTCACCATAGGAGTTAATACACGAATTTACCCATTAGGGGGTTAATATTAACGAGTTTGTAAAGTACGTGAGTGTATCTGGATACAATTTATCCCCCATTAAATCAACATGAAATTTAAGATGAGGGGACGGTTTTTCCTTCATTTACTTCAATTACAATTGCTCTTATTTTTTCCTCTTATTTATTATGAACCGATCATCATTCATTTAATGGACAATTTGATAAAAGGTTTGCATCATTCGTTTATTTTCAATGTCCCTTTCATCTACAATAAACCGATCATTATTAAAGGTACACAATTGAAAAGTCATGACCCCCTTCTTTTTTTGTTCCAAAATCATATGATTTTCTTCTTATGCTTATCTTCTGGTTTTTCTTTTATTTTTTTTACAGACAATTGAAGAAGTCATCGATGAATACATCATCAGACTTGGATTTTAACACATCACATTGAAGGTTTTCCTTTTCCACTTTCTTACCACTTACCTCTCATCGGTCTATCTCAATTCAAGCCCTAATCGACAACCACACATGATAGGTATTCCTCCTCCTAACTGATTTGCGTTTTAATTCGTGATTGCAGGTGAGATATGTGTTTTCTTAACATTATTTGAATGGATCCCCGAGAGTCTTACACAATTAACGCCATCACCAAGTGATTATTCTTTAATCTTATCATGTTAAACTTTTAGTTTCTTGATTTTTTTTTATTGTAATTAGTTAACAATACAAGTAATGTTTCGTTTTATGCAAGTAGGTCTCAACTCTCAACATCATGTTATTGACTCACATGAGAAACACTTATGTAAGGTTTGTTTGGTTTATTTATTTATTTTTTACTTTTATTTTAATATGATGATTCTCTCTTTTTTTTATTCATTTTTATTTTATATATAATTAAATATATCATGTATGATATATTCTTTTTAATTTAATGTTAGTTTGATGGATTGGAATTTTCGGTGAACCTATTACCCATGGTTATGTATAGATGTATTCTTTTCAAGTTATTGTTATATATATATATATATATATATATATATTGTATATCTGAGTTTTAATTAATGTGTTATTTGATTAGCATAATTCTTTTTCTTGAAGATTTGATGAATTCATATTTTCTTTTGAATTATAGAAAAGTTGTTAATGCCTTTGAATTGTATTTTTACTCAATGTGTTTTACCTGATAGTATTTTTGCTAAAATTTACATTTTTTAAATTTATTAAATACACCTTCATTTAAATATAATCGTTTTGGGGGATTAGTACTATTTTCAACACATAATGTCATCGTCGATGTTGCTAAACGTGTTGGATATCCTAAGGTGATTTGGTTGTTACAGGTTTGGAAAGTTGTACAATGAGAATAACGTAGCCATAAGCCGTACTCACACTCATTCAGGTCTTGGAGGGTATATGCAATATGTGTTGTGTTGTGTGACTTCAGTTGGCTTCATTCCCCAGTCTTTTGATGCCATTGTTATAGCCATTGGAATGAGCATTCTTCAAGCTCAGCAAAATCTTAAATTTGATTTGGTTTTCATCAATACAGGTGCGTTTGAGTTTATGCTTTAACTGATATATCGTACGTAGTGATACAATCTAATCGTTGTATTTATAGCAAGAACATAACAAAGAATCTGTAACCAGGTGAGCCTATAAAGTGTCACTTTGGATTAGCCATTCATATCAGTCGCAAATGCTTCGTTATTTGTTAGGTATTTTGTGTTACATTTACCAAACCTCACTGAGGATTCATGTATGCGTAGGGGATTTTGTAAATGCAGGGAAAGTGGAGCCGAAGTGCATATTTGTTTAACCCTTCAAATGAGAGGGAAGGACATCCATGAGAAGTCGATACCCTAATGACGCTTTTGAAATCCGTTGATGGTAGGTACAAGGTAAAAAATTGTAGGACCTTTCACATAGTATGCAACTCATGGAACTTTAATAAGCAGCAACAACACACTTATTTGTGGCGACAATAAGGGGGCCGAAAATAGTAGGAACTTTTTAATAGGGTTTGGTAAAAGGGTAATGGGCAGTTAGTTTTTTAAAAGGATGAGAGGGCCGCAGAGACTTCATCGTAGCCATGAAATATGTGCCTGCCAAAATGAAGTCCATATTTATCATCCATATTTGTCGAACTAACATATATATTTTTCGAACAACATATTTGTCGAATGACATTGTATTGTTGTAGATATAAGTCTGCCGAGTTTGTATGGGGCATTGTGTTTTGTAAGTTGAGCCATCGACTCTAAAGGTTTCTGATGCCATGCGTGTGTTAAAAAGCAATATAATCGTCTCACATGTTGTAGTTGAATTTGCACATCTTAAGATAATAGAGCAAGATGTTTGAAATCTGCCCTTAAATACTCTATGGGGATTGCAGTACCTACACAAGGACTCACACATCAAGATTATGCATGTATCTATAAGAGATCAAATCTATTCATTTGCAGTAAATATGAGCCAATAAGGCCTCTTAATTTGGATTATATTCTTCTATTTTTCTGCAGGTGGGGGCTGGGGTGGGTTATTATGAATATGGTGAGTTCTTAATATTTAATATTAGGTAACATCATTTATGTAAATGATATACTTAGGATTTATTGCCTATACATTAGTATTATTATGAACTATATATTTCTTTTTCTTACATGTGCTTTTTTTGCAGGTCTATTATATTATATTTGAAGACATTTACTCTGAAATGCCTATGCATCTATAGAGCTAAAGCACATCATAAGGGCCGAAGGGGTTGTTTGCGGATTTCTTTTGAAAGTGATTATTGTGTCATAAAGAATGACAATCACACAGTCAGGTATTTCTTATGATGTTTGGTTTTGTTGAACGCGTTATATTGATATAGAGATGTGAATAATGCCTAATATATATAACGTACCTTACACCTATACCTCATTTGCCTAACTAACCCAAAGGATATGGCCTTTGGTGAGGACATGAGGCATGCTACGAGATACTTTGGGCGAATTTTGACCCGTTTCGTTTTTTTCAAATCACTCATTTTTTTATTTTTGACACGTTAGATATAAGATCTAAGATATAAGGAAAAACATTCCAATTATTAAGCGTTAGATATAAGATATAAGGAAAAACATTCCATTTATTAACAACTAAATGAGTCAAATCTGCCATCTTCGTAGTGAAGAAATTTATCTATGCTGGTCATGCTGAAATACGAGTTGATGTGCTTTGCCTACAGGAAATTTGAGAAACTTCAGGAAATAGTTGACAAGTGGCAGGGAGTACCAAAATCATCATCTAGCTACTACTTGAAGCTTTTTAAAGGAAACATATGAAGCTGTGGATTCACTTGCAAGTTGCGACGATCGAAAATAAGAGTCCCACCAACTGGAAAGGAGGTCATCCGTGATTATGTTGTTCCCAGCAAGATGGCGAAAGCCAGTATGATTATGAAGATTGTTACTGGCGAATTTTTGTTATAACATGTTGCTCTTCTCTTCTCTTACATATGACTGGGTGGGTGTCTAAGGTTTCAAGAGTGAAGATACAGGGGAGACGGAGAGTCGGGTAATGGTTTATAGTTCTAAACTATGTAATCCATTAGTAACAGCAAGGAGGGCACAATAGCTGTTATCTCGAGTTATGAGGAGCCTTACATTAGAGTTCTGAAAGTCTTGAACAAAGAGTATTAGTAAGGTTTAGACTTCCTTTTGAGATTTTCTAAACATTACCCGACTATGTTATTAGTAACACTGTGTTATTTGGGTAAACGGGGAGTTGGGTAAAGAGGGTTAGAATCAAAGTTTTTAATTCTTTAGTAGGGATAATGAGAGAAGAAGATATAGACTCTCAGAGAGTCTTTTCTCCCCTACCAAATTCTGGTGCTTTAGTATGTTCTACTTAGATTGCAACTACTTCATAAATGTTAATCAGGAAGCTTTAACCAATACATGCAACACATCATTTTACCCAGCCGTGCATCGCACGGGTCTTCAATCTAGTAACTTAATATAAATTTTACTTAAAAGCTCTTAATTAATGTAAACTCCATTGTCAAAATACGTCCAAAGTTTCTTAGGCGTCCAATAATTTTCCGTTTGATAATGTAACATTTTCAATGTGTCCAACTATTTATCCAATTCTTTATCATAGGATTTCTCAACCTTCCAGATTCAATTTTTACAAGTCGGATATGAATAATTACTCGTATGATCTAACCAAAACACAAATATAAAATGAAATAAATAAAACCAAAAAACACAAGAAACAACTCAAAAATTCAGAAATAGAATTACGTAATCAAAAACGTCGTATATATGGGGCCAATATAATAAAGACTGTCGATATATACTCTCTGAACAGCAAAGGACACGTGTAATGAAACCAGACATGTAACAAAATACGAGGCTTTCTATAAATGAGACACATGTCCAAGACGTGTCAATCCAAATTTACATTTCCAAAAACACCCTTCGATCTCCCTATAGTTTTTTTGCATGAAATTTGCAGTCATCCTCTCATCTTCAACCATGTTGCCACTACTAAATTATCTCTGTATTTTCTTTGACGTTTTTGCCCCTTAAGTAGGTCCCACATTCCATACCTTTACTTCTCTGTCTTCAATATATCACAACTGCTAGTTTCTGCAACTAAAATTCCTATTCTCCCTCTCTCTTTCTCCGTTCTAATCAAGATTTTTTTATATATGTATGTTGTATGTATAAAGATGGTGGCTTTTAGATCAGTGGGATAAAGGGTGTTTTGGGTATTTGTTAGAATTGTGAAATTTGAGCTGGTTTCATGTGGGTTAAGAAGAGATATAATATATCAAGATTTTCAAGATTTTTGAAGTTGAAGTACTGTGGGAAGAAGGTTAAGATCTAGTGATTCCCAGCATTTTAAGGTATAACTATATATAGTTTAATGCATGCACTTGAAACTTTTTTTGTTTTTTCGTATGGATTTTTTTTTTTTTTTTTTTTTTTTTTTGTGTATTTATGGTACATAGTTGGTGTTTGAATAAGAAATATGATACTTTCAACTTCTAATTCTTATGTATCCTATAAGCTTTTTCCCTAATTTCACTCTATTGAAATAGATTGATTTTGCTATGTTGATCTTGTGTTAATGAGGATATATGATTATTTAGCCGATAAGCATGTTAAGATCTTGATTATGTACATGTATGAATATTGGTATATATCGAAGGATATTTTGGGTATTTTATAGGTATTCAGAAAGTTCTTTGCTTACATAAAAACAATCGGTCCAATGAATGAGCTCTAAGCATCTTTTTTGCTCAAAAGACTAAAAGCCGGATCTAGTTCAGACAATATGTATAGGTAGTTTTGATATTTACGCTCATCTAACATGTATAACCTTTTATAAAATACTTATTACTAGCTAAATTTTGAGATAATTAACTAGGTTTTATCACTGTTAATCATGCATATATAGATGCCTTATATGCATGTCTTTATAATTTGAGATTGGATTTTACTTGGGGGTACTATTGTGTTAGAAAATCTTTTTGGGCACATGCTTTGCTTGGTAACAGTGTAACACGATTAATGAATGATAGTATTTTTTTTTGAAGTTAATTTCTCATTGGTTTTAAGCAGTTGTTAGATTGCTGAATGATAGTATTTTTTCTCATTGATTTTCAGACTTTTTAGACATATGAGCTAGGTTGATTAATCATTTTTCAATTATTAATTTGCATGTATAAATGCTAGATAGTACATCAGTAGATGCAAATTGTATAGCAAATATTTGATTTGATGCATGTTAATAGTAATAATCTTGCTTAACACACTCATACACATATATACTCCGTAGATATATAGATATAGATTAATTTTAGATGTATGTATCAGAGTTTTTGATAGTCGTGGCACAATATATCATTGCATCGCTAACCATTGTAAGTTACATCGGTAGATCTTAACGGAATATAGTTTCGTAAAATTTACGTGCTGTAATGATGTCCCCGAACTTGAACCTTATGTAGAATGACATTTTATGTCATTTTGGTTTAATTTGCTGTTTGAAAATTCAAATGAATATGTTGCTGGAAATTAACAACAAATTACTTCGTAATATACTTTTTAGTTTTCGGCATATACTTATAATTAATCGTATGTTGTAGGTAATATCTGACCAGTTAATCGGACTTATTAAAACCAGCATTAAGATAAACGGATGGTGGTGACAGACACAGAAATCATGTCTCCCGGGGAAGTCGAATCGCCATTACAATCTGACCAACAACAGCCTCGGATCATGAATGTTCATAATGCGCCTCAACTCGGTCGACAATCTTCTATCTATTCCCTTACCTTGGACGAGTTTCAGCACACTCTTAACGAGAGCGGAAAGAATTTCGGATCCATGAATATGGACGAGTTCCTCAACAGCATTTGGACTGCTGAAGAAAACCAGGCTCACGCGCAAGTTCAGCCTCCGGCCGCTACTACTGCCGGTGGCGCAACGACCGCCACTTCCGCTGCAATGGCGGCTAACGGTGCTAGTAGTGGACAGTTTTTAATGGGACTGAATACTAGTTCAGCCGAGCCAAATATGATTGTTAGGCAACTAAGTTTAAGTCGACAGGGCTCGTTGACCCTCCCGGGCCCACTTTCTCGGAAAACAGTTGACGAGGTTTGGTCCGAGATTCAAAAGACTCAACATGATCCCCAACAACCAAGCAATGGAAATGACTCGAGTAATGACCAAGTTCCGGGTTCTGCTCAACGACAGCCGACTTATGGAGAAATGACACTTGAGGATTTCTTAGTGAAGGCAGGGGTAGTCAGGGAACAAAACCAATCCAATGGTCCAACTGCGCAGCAACAGCCTCCGTTCGGGCTTTACCCAAATGGAAACAATCGTGTCGTTGGGCCTTCACCTGGATCAGCCCACATGGTGAGGCCCATGATGGGTGGCGGCGCTGTTATCCCGCCATACTCCCCCCTCATTAGGGAGGCACCGGGTTACGCAGGAGGAAAACGGGGGGGCGCCTATCAATCACAGCCACCTCCATGTTATGGTGGCATGGTAGGAAATGGAGGGGGTGTTGGCGGTTTTGGGCAGGGTTTGGGTATCGGGTCGCCAGTTAGTCCAGTATCTTCCGATGGGATTGCTACTAGCCAGCTTGATAGTGGGAATCAATACGGGTTGGATATGGGCGGCATAAGAGGAAGCCGTAAAAGGATAATCGACGGTCCAGTAGAGAAAGTGGTGGAGAGACGGCAAAGAAGGATGATAAAAAATCGAGAGTCTGCTGCAAGGTCCCGAGCTAGAAAACAGGTGTGTAAAAGTTACTTCTTTACAATTTTCACTTGAATTTTATGTTTCAGAATTTGAGTCATTTTTGTTTGTTGTAGGCTTACACAGTTGAATTGGAGGCAGAATTGAATATGTTAAAAGAGGAGAATGCTCAACTCAAGCAAGCTCTGGTAAGAACTACTATAACCTAATAATTTTCCTTGCACCATTTTTTGTACATGTTTCTTCGAGTTGGGACCGAATATTGAAAGGTTCTTATTATCGTGAACAGGCAGAAGTTGAGAGGAAAAGAAAACAACAGGTGCCATTTCTTTAAGCCATTTTCGCCAACAAAAGTGTTCTGTTTGTTTTGATGTACACTAAAAGCTCATGTTTTTGTGCAGTTTTTTGACGAGATGAGAATGAAAGTTGTACCACAAGTTCAGAAGGTGAAAGGGAAGTCGAGGGTGTTAAGGCGAACCTCGAGTTGCCCGACCTGAATGCCACGAAGACCGCAAGCTACTAGTACTTTTTTTTGTTTATTTCTTTTCAACTATATAGAGATCGAATAATAGAGGTTATTATATTATAGGTGGTTCCTGTTTTTTTCCGTTCAATGCAAAAACCCGAGGGAGGTGCATTGCGTGTTGAATGTATAGTGGAACGTCCCGTAAAAGTTGTAACTGCTACTGTTGGAACTTCATGTGAATTATAGTCATTATATAGTAGCTTATTAGCTCTTCACAAATGCTACATTTGTCGATTTTGATTAATACAGACAGTGACTTAGATGTGCAATGAACTATTAAGATTTTTTACTTGGTGACCAGTCGACGACTGGCATGAAGAAACTTGATCAGCCATAGCCTTCTTTCTCCTCGTATTGGAGGAGCGAGACACAAGGCGTGCCTAATTATAAGGCGTGAGACAAACGACTTTGTCTTGGATTTAGTTTGGTTCTTGAAACGACAGTGGATAAAGAAGTTGTGCCATCTGTTTTGTTCATATGAACTTCTGCAGAGAATCATCACTCATATATATATAGTCGTTACACCAGATACTAAAAATCAAAGATTAAGTGGTATATATGTTTGTGCCAAGTATTAGTGACATTGTATGAGAAGTTAACATCTTATGACTCAGCTGGTATAAACTAGAGAAGAGAACCTAAATTATGTGTGGAAAACAGATAGAGAATATAGTGGCAATGAGCTTAAAGTAAAACATAGAATACATGTAAGCTGACCTGTGTATTACACATCCGTATAAACAAATTATACAAGGGTAAAGAAAATATATACAAGAAAAACTACACCAGGAGGCGTTCTTTTGCGACAAGCTGACAACGTATCATCGTGGCTAACCGTTAAGCGACAAGATAAACCTTTTTTTTTGTGTATTGAAAGTCAAATTTCAATTACCTATGCTTTGCCAAATAACTAAATTTTACCAAACCAACCACTATGGTAACTTCCCCAGGAATCTATAATACTCGATCTCCATGAATTGATTATGAATTGAGTCCGTATTTGGCTGCACTTTTTTTAAGGTCATTCTTGTATGGTTTGATGGTGTGACCAGGGTTTTAAAATCAATAAATTTTGATGAGGAAGTTTTTTCCTATAGTTCAATAGGTCCTTAATCCGGCACTGAATACACGCACATTCCAAGTTTTAGTTCAATAAATATTGAGGTATTTTTTGGTTTTTGAAATAAAATTCATATTTTGATGAATTCACA
>JANDBE010000047.1:27438904-27451321 GCA_024320915.1 Erigeron philadelphicus | reverse complement strand
TTTCATATTAACTACTACATTAAATAAACTAGTGTAATACAACCATCATTTCTCACATATACATACATATATATAGAAACTTATTAATCAAAGTAGACAACAAAAAGGAAAAACCATAAAGAGAAGGGACTAAAACTGAAAAACTCCCAGATTTGAAATTTCAGACCGTTTGTGTCCACCAACGGTTACTCCAAACACTTCGTACCATGTAAAACAAACATCAAGACATCCTAAAAAAATCCTTAATCCTAAATACATATCCAACACACCAATCCTCACACTTTCACACACACACTACACACACTAACAAAAAACATGGGTTGTGTATCTTCAAAACATATCAAGAAAAAAGATCTTAACAACAAGAAAAATAAAAAGAAGACTAATTCATCAGCTTACACAAACCATGTTGTGTGTTTAACTTCATCAACATATGGCGCTTTAAAACTCGATAAAGATAAAGATAAAGATAAAGATAACGATTTAAACGAGGTATCCCCGTCTAAGGATGTGACAACAGAACAAAAGATTTCGCCTCCAAGAAGATCGAATTCGGGCCCGCCCGAGATTATTAATGCTTGGGAGCTAATGAAGGATCTTGAAGATGACCCACAAATTGGGGATTTGGGTAAAGGGAAGAAAAGCCCCAAATTGAGAAAAGGGTTTGCAGAAATTGATGTTAAGACGCCAAGGAAGTTTTTGAATCAATTGGGTACTTCACCGAAGGTTGTATCGAAAAGATTTTCGGGTAAAGAGAATAAGAAAGTTGGGGTGAAGAAATCTGAGTTTAGCCCGAATGTAGGGATTGTAAAGGCGTCGACTTTGCCTCCGAATTTGAGGATATCGAAAAGGGGTAGTGGGTGTGAGTCACCTGTAGATTCGGGTTTGAATACGGCTAGAAGGAGGAATCTTGGGTTGGTGTTTGATCCGGATCGTATTGACCCGAATGGGAAAAAGAAGTTTTTAGAGAAAGAAGAGGTCAAGAAAATGGTATTGGGGACACCCACGTGTCAAAAATCGAGAAACTCGATTGAGTCAAAGTCAATTCTTGACTCTTTCGAGAAAAAGTCTTCTCCAGGTGGACCTGGAGGGGAAGATGTGGTGGTGGTGTACACCACCACATTGAGGGGTATCCGAAAGACGTTTGAGGATTGTAATGTGGTTCGTGGAATCATCGAGTCACATCACGTTCGTATGATCGAACGTGACGTGTCGATGGATTCAGGTTTTAAGGAAGAGTTAAGGATGTTATTAGGAAAAAAAGAAGTCAAAGTTCCAGTTGTGCTGGTCAAAGGGAGATTAATTGGTGGGTCAGAGGAAATAATGAAGTTAGAAGAAGAGGGTAAATTAGGTATTTTACTAGACGGGATTCCGACCGTGGCGGACTCACGATGTACGGGCTGTGGCGGGGTACGCTTCGTGATGTGTACGGTGTGCAATGGGAGTTGTAAGTTGATAGGTTATGATGGGAGAAGGAGTGTCAAGTGTTTGGAATGCAATGAAAATGGGTTAGTTCAATGTCCTATTTGCTGTTAAGTTATAAGTTTGTAGTGGTGACATGAGGAAATTGAAGGTCAGTACAAAAATCATGTGAATCTTACTATTTTTTCTTTATTGATGATGTGACTAATTTGGTCATAAATTAGGTAACTTATGGAAGCTTTGACTGAGATTGGTTTGATTATACATTTGTTAAATTCATATGATTTTTGTTTAGCCTTTTAATCAATGGGATATGGAGTTGATTATGTTGCAACTTTTAATAATTTTGTTTGTTACAAAGTCATCTCTAGTGTTTGATTGATTTGATATGATTAATTCATTTGTTTGATTATTTGTATTACCATTCTGATGTATTCTTGATGAGTTAAACTTTGAGATTTTAGGAGACAAATTCCCTTTAGATTAAAATAAGCATCAGGTGATTTCTGCAATGATCAATTGGCATTGACAAACATTTTTTTCAAGTGTCATGACCAATAAATTAGGCTTCGTTTTCAATAAATTAGACTGTCTACATCTCATTTCTCTCATACAGCGTTTGTAAGGATTGAGTCTTGTTCTTGTTGTTATTTTTATGCTTTGGCTGCGACTGGTGGTCCGTGGCATTCTTGCCTAGTCAGATACTATGACCTGTTTCTTCTTTTGTTTTGGTTTGCTTCATTTTGTGCCTGTTATGGCAATGAGTTGAACCTAGTCGATCATTCGATTCTTCAGATCTCTCAGGTTTCTACATCAACTGATGACATTTGCTTTGCTTATCAAGCTAAATTTGATGTAGTAGCCATTCCCTGGCTAGAAGAAATCGAACAAGTATGCAACTCTAATGAAAAAATGATTAGGACTATTGCAGGAGATATATAGAGCCAGCTAAATAGCTAATGTATTTCTAAGTGATGACGTAGTACTTTTTATTTAATCATATATGGCCTTAGCAATATTAACGTGACTCACCAATTGAAATAGGGTTCAACAAGATGACAATGTATCATCTCTTTTTAAAATTTAAATTTTAAGTGAACTTTGGCCTTTATGTGCTTTGTTTTATTAGTTATTTAGTTCGCCTTTTTTTTTTTCGAGTTAATTTCATATATACCCCTCCTAAAATATAAAATATCAAATTTACCCAAAACTTACTTTAAGACCATTGTACATCATGTATTGAAAATTTGTAAATTGGGTATATATGATATTTAGAGGGTTTAGGAAGAGAATATATGATATTTGCCCTTTTTCTAAAATATATATTTAATCAACCTCCTGGATAAGTTAGACACTTATGATTAAAATATTAGATATTTCATATTTGTATTTATTACATTATAAAGCATTTAAAGTTGTGTATTAAAAGTATAATTATATGTCAATGATGATTAGTCCAACTGGTCAGAGGTACTCCCAGTTTTTAACCAAGTTTTTGAGTTCGATCATTAGGAATGACAAGTTTTGGGGTTTTTTCCTCCTAATATTTGTAATGGCCTATAGTCAACATATCGTTGTCTAAGGTACGTGCAAGACTTCACAATTATACGATGAGGTTTTCGTGATGTCGTATATTGACTGAATGTTCGAAGAATAAAAAGGTATAATCATATATAGATTAAATAAATTTGTCCCTACGGTTAACACTCTGATAAGATTCGGTACACAATTGATATCTATAAAAGTTTAATTGAAAGTTATTTAGTCAAAACGTATTCAAATTAATTAAATGTCGTGTATTTGGACGATTTAGTTACGGATCTCTTCTCCTATTAGGCTTTCTAGCACGGATCCGGTTAAACCAAAGTAAGCTAGATCCCTGTTGCGATCAAATGATCTACTCCTTTCAAAAAAAAAAAAGAAATAAGAAAAAATAAAACATAAATATAACTTATTACTATAGATTAAATTCAGCATGACAATACATGCAAACAAATTCAAATTAAAAGTTACTTGTGGCATAATTATCTCCATAACTCTCATTTTTATACAATCATATTTATATCTTTCACTTATGTATCCTTGCTGAACAGCTTGAGATTCATTCGGCTCATGTATATTCTACGGATGCATAATCATCATTTTTGCAACAATTTAAATGTTAATTCAAATTATATTATTTATATAAAAAAAAGGTCACGTGGTATCTCTAAATTTTGGTAAAGATTTTTGTCATGTGTTATGGTATGCCGCCAACGATATTCAATAAAGATAAGATATATGGATCATTATTATAATAATAAAAGCTGAAAGTTTATGAAATTTATATTTTAAAAAAGTTTAAGCTTTATATATAAAGATGAGATTACACTTTATGGCCAATAATAAAGTTTAAAATTGTACTGACTTTTTTGCTAATGCCCTTTAATCATGACTATTTTTCCTTTGCTCAATTTTTTTTGAAACATGGCTATTTGTTTATGGAAAAAATGACTTTTGGCATCATTAGAGGTTTTGATTGTGATAACATATACACAATTCAAAAATTGAGTTTTGGTAGAGACAAAGAGAGATTGTATTGCTAAAAACAATCTATTTATCCAACTGTCTATATCTCATCTTTTTTCATATCTCGACAGGATAGTGTTTGTAAAAAAATTGGGATTATATTTGAAATAAAAGATATACCGAAAATAGTATGGCACATTGCATAAGACCAAAGCATGGGGTGAACGGTTGGATGTCAAGATCGGTTATCAACATCCAACCTCTATCAATCAGTTCACAACCGAATACTTGTAGGCTTTTACCGTGGTATAACAATAAAACTTGAAGCCCATATTGTGTATAACAGTGTAACCGGGAACATATTTGATAGCAAAACATGGTATGTTGACAACTTGACATGTTTAAGGTAATCTTTCTGAAGTTCAACTAAACAACTCAAAAAGTTCATACTCCTGCACGGTTTCATGGAGGAAGATGGATGGATGGATTTTATGATGGTCACTAGAAAAGCGGAACTTAAACACAAATTCTTCATTTTGTAGAGTTATAATAAAAATATTCCGGTTCTCCAAAGCTGTATCGATCAGTTTCACGTAACTATGCACGAAAACTTTTGATCGTTAAGCTACTTTACACCTTTCTCATTTCAAGGCTACAATCATCTATCTAATCCGCAAGATTATTCTACACGTAAATCGCCCTGTACCATGGGGATACCATTGTTGATTTAGCACCAACTACGAGTCTTCAATACTCTCAGTTCCCACCACCAAAACCACGAGGGCCAGGCTCTCCTGATGAGCCTGCAAATTGTTTCCTTGATACTGATCGTCTCTTCCTCCTTGCAGTACCTGGAGGAGCCTGAAATTACAAAGAAAACAGGGATTGTCCATTTCATATTAGCTACCATACTAAATTCCAGATTTTGAGGGATTGTGTGCATGAAACATCATCCAATTATTCGCTTAATTTCAAACAAGAAGAAATCACCTTTTGTTCGGATTTCATTGCCTCTTCGAGGTTACTGAGTGCAGGAACAGATCCACCTTCCATTACACCCATTAAATTTTTCATCCGAACACGCATTTGAAAAAGCTGAGCAACAAGTTGGCTCACCTGCAAGACAAGTCAGATCTTACTTATGTTTGACAAACCTTCTTTTGATCTAAATTATGTTTGAAGTTGTGAAATGTCACTAAATAAAGAAGCAGTATGTACCTGTTGCTCAGTTTTTCCAGATTCTTGAGCAATTCGCTTTCTCCTGGCAGGGGATTCGGCAAGCAATTCAGGCTTCTCCCTTTCCTCTGAATATATCCAAACAAATCACATCAGATAAACAAATTAGTCCAATAAAAATTCCAATTCGCACCGTAAGAGTACATATGCATTAAGTTTTGCTAAAGGAATAAAACCTGGAGTCATCACTTCAATCATTGCTTCCATTATTTGTAAGCTCTTTTCAGCCTCTCGAATTTGTGCAGGAGTAATCTGTCCAAATACCAATGATTGACAGATTATTAAATCATTCAGAAAAAAAAAAAATGGGATGTAACGGGAGAAATAACGTAGGCTTCATAATTAGGGTTGCCTCATCTGCATCTAAAAGCATAGATAGCAAGTTGGATGGGTTGGTGCATTGGTAATGGTTCAAAACGGGTTCGGGTTCAAACAGGTTTTTTGCTAGTGCAGGTCGAAATAGTCCGGGTCGATTAAGTTGGCCACACACTTTTTCTTCATTTAAAAATATTTGTTGGTGATGATTACAAAAACCATAATATTACAACAGTTATAAATCTTTGAATAAAACGATTTAGGACATTGTATGCATTAAACATAGACTTTGGGCGACTTTTATCATGTCTGACGTGTGTTGGCTTTTTTTCTTTTAGTGGGTTTGACATGTTTAAGGTATACCCATTCACAAGTACATGGGTCGAATTTGCCATCACTATCTATAAAAAATCCTCATGCACCACCCTCAAACATATATGCATAGGAAACAAAAGCAAGATAAAACAAATTGAGGGATTGTACCTTTCCCATTCCAGGAATCATTCCAAGAACACGAGACATGGAACCCATTTGTGCAACAGCACGAGTTTGCTTCAAGAAGTCATTGAAGTCAAACTTTGCACTCATGATCTTCTTCTGCAAATCTTCAGCATCTTCTTGTTTCATCTACAGATATATATGGTTAAGAGTTATTGCTATAATTGTCTAGAGGGAAGAAATGATAATACGACACTCACAACTTCTTGTGCCTTCTCCACAAATGAGAGAACATCCCCCATGCCCAAGATTCGTCCTGCCATACGATCTGGATAGAAGGGTTCAAGGTCTTCCATTCGCTCTCCACGTCCTACAAGCTTGATTGGCCTTCCTGATACCTAAAATCCCCACATGAAACAAAATCCGTGTTAGATAATTATTGCCACTAAGATACAAAGCTCGATTGCAAACAATATTCTTAGTTAATATGTACTTCCAGAGGTGACAAAAAGGACAGGCTGGGTAATAGGTCAAAGCATGTCCTTTTTTACTGCAAGTATAGGGTTGGGTTGTATAAAATCAGGGATTGTAAGCATTAGAAAATCGACTCATTCATAAGTAAACGGGTCAAAACCGCCACCCCTAGACTTCAATCAATTTCTCAATGTAAAATGTCAACCTCTTTAACACTTAGAGCTGCTCCACCTCTTGAATCTCCATTTAGTTTAGTTAGAATGGCTCCAGTAATTCCAATTTCAAGATTAAAGGTTGTCACCAAAGCTGCAAAATTTCACCAAAGTTAGTATGTTAAATAAGATAATAACACATCGATTATTGAAGAGCAATAAGTATACATAATCATATAACTTGAATAACAATCAAAACTAAATACACCAAACCATTCAATAAGTGGTTTCCAAACTACCTGCAGCTTCTTGACCAGTCATTGCATCCACAACAAGCAAAACTTCAGTTGGATTCAGTGTCCGCTTGACTTCTTTCAATTCTTCCATCATACTTTTGTCGATCTGTTATCAACATGAAACAATTACATATTTTCTCTAAAATCATCTACATTTAAATTAACTGAAGTACATGTTATATAGGTGAAAAAATTACATAATACTTGCACTCCATAAAAAAATCATAAAACCAATGCTTGACTTTTTTAAATCATGTAAGTTTTTAAAATCCATAAAAATCCATCAAAAGTTAACAATAATAATAATAATAAAAACTCATATACCTTCTCTTCATCATCATCATCATCATCATCATCTTCAAGTTGTGAAACCCTTTATTTCTCCATGCCTAAAAAACAATGAGAAGATTGTAACCTATGAACTAAAAAATGAACTTCATCATTTATAACCAGTATGGATAAATATATGAATAAATCATATGTATCTTCTTATACCTAATAAGCATTTCATAAAATATCTTTAATTTACTTTCTTATAAACCTTTTATCAAACACTTTGACAACAATATAATACTTAACTTGAATATTTCACTCTTACCACAAAATCAACCACTTTTAGGAAAACTTAATTTTCAAGCATTACGATCCTCGAAACAAGTTTCAAATCCCACATGAAATCAATAACAATTTGTAAAAAAAAAAAACTTTAATTTTACTAACCTTTTGATATGTGAACCTGCATTCTTTTCTTCCTTGCTATTTGATTCGACAATAAACCCAAGAACTCCATTGTGAAACACCAATAATACAGAGTATATTACAAATCTGATTCAAGAAAAAGAAGAGAGAAAGATTTGATTCAAATAATTTTGAATCTTGATTGTATTGTAAAAGTTGTATGAAAAAGGATTTAGGAATTCCTAATTTTTTTCTTGACACTATTTATCACAACTTTTTATCACATAGTTCAATTTCTTTTACTTTTGGCACGAAAGTTCTATTTTGTTTACTTTTTCTAACTTTTGTCACGAAACATTTTCTTTACTTTTTATCACATAAAACTAAAGTTTTCACCCTTTTACTTTTTGCCCATCACTTTCATTTCTTTTACTTTTCGCACGACATTTTTCTTTTATTTACTTTTTATACTCTTATTTTCAAACTTTTGAAAGTTCATACTTTTATTTACCGTATAACTTTGAGTTTTTGCCACATAACTTTCGATTTTATAACTTTTGGCACATAATTTTTCTTTTCGTTGCTTTTTATGATTTTTTTTTTAAACTTTAGACACGAAAGTTCCATTTTCCTTATTTTTCATCACTTTTGGATTTTTAACTTTTGTCAACAGAGGTTCATATTCTTAACTTTTTATCACATAACTTTAACTTTTCAACTTCAGCCACAAAAGTTTCATTTTCTTTTCTTTGTATGTATTACGTAACGTTATCTGTCCCGAGGCAACGCCCGGGTTAAAATACTAGTTTTGAAGTAAATATGTAGAAGTCAAATTTAGAGGAAGTGCAGAGTAATTAAAAAAAATGTTTTAAATACTGGTTTTTTAATCATACCGGAGTTGCCCACAGAAGGTCGGTATACCGGTATTACTCAGTATTTCGTAAATACCGGCTGGTATTTTGTATAGCCTGGAAATAATATATTTTATTAGAGTACCTGTAACAAACATGTATAACCTACTGTTCTTTACATGAAATACATACGTTTAAGCTACTAAAAAACCTATTGCTTCACATGTAACAAACACTATAACAAACACAACCACCAAATACAAACACACAAACGTTTGAGTTCCATAGAATACAAATCCATATAAAAAAACATATCGTCGGTATTATGTTACCGGTATCGCCAGTATTTTGTAAATACCGACTAATATTTTCATAGAACGGTATATTCAAAATATCGTGTTTAAAATACCGGGATATCACTCGATATCTGGTATTTTGGGTAATACCGGCGAGAACATACGGATATTTTAAACATTGATTACAAGAAAGAAAAAAAAAAGACAAGAGAAAGACGGACACGGACCCCACATAGAAAGATGAAGCTGTGGGTACCCCAAGCTCTACAATTTCACATCAAAAAGTAAGTACTTATTTTAGATACAAACATTTCATTTTCTTATTTCCTATTTGGGCTAACGTGTTACGTGTATCAGCGTCTAGCCACATACTTCATTCTTATCATCTAACTACCCCCACCAATCTAAAATTTCAAACACACTAAACTTATAATGACTAGCAGTCTTACCAAAATCTAATAATAAGACGATCACTTGTTGAATAATATGGCTTCCCTTCCTATCTTGACTATAATTGAAAAATGTCCTGTATCACCACCACCTGCCACCGTAGGTAACAAGTCATTACAACTTACTTTCTTAGATGTGTTATGGTTAAAGTTCATTCCTGTTCATACTCTCTTCTTTTTTAATCTACCAATCACAAAATCTCACTTCACCCAAACCGTTGTTCCAAAACTTAAAAATTCCTTATCTATTACCCTTCAACATTTTTTCCCATTTGTTGGCAAACTAGTATTATTCCCTACTAATACTACTCGAATGCCCGAGATTTGTTATGTTGAAGGTGATTCTGTTTCGGTTACATTTGCAGAATGTAATCTTGATTTTAATGATCTTAGTGGAAACCACCCTAGAAAATGTGACAACTTTTATCATCTTATACCTTTACTTGGAAACACTTGTAAAGTTGATGATTACATAACTATCCCGGTGTTTTCGGTTCAAGTGACACTTTTTCGAAATTGTGGGATCTCTATAGGAATGACAAATCATCATAGCTTGTGTGATGCAAGCACTAGGTTTTGTTTCTTGAACGTGGACGACGATTTCTAGTCATGGTTCAGACGAAACATTTCTAGCTAATGGAACTTTGCCCGATTTTAATAGAATGGTGAAATATCCAAAACTAGATGAAAGTTATTTGAAGAATGCAAAAATTGAAACTTTTAATGAAGAGTATCAACTTCCAAGACTTCCTAGACAAACAGATAAAGTTCGGGCCACGTTTATATTGGCCCGAACAGTGCTTAATGGGTTGAAACAGCTGGTTTCAACCCAATTACCAACAATAGCATATGTATCATCTTTTACAGTAGCATGTGCTTATATTTGGAGTTGTATGGCAAAATTACACAATAAAAATGAGCTAGCACTATTTGTTTTCGCTATTGATTGTAGGTCACGCATGGATCCACCCATTCCTTCGGCCTACTTTGGCAATTGTCTCGTGTCATGTATGGCTACAGCAAAAACCAATGTTATAACCGAAAAGGAAGGATTTGTGAATGCTGCTAAATTGATTGGAGAGAATCTACAAAAGATATTGACCGATAAGAAAGGAGTTGTACAAGATATAGTGCCACTCGGGGACAGGTTTCCTAACGGCATGCCAACATTGACGATCGGAGTTACAGGAACACCAAAACTCAAATTCTATGACTTGGATTTCGGATTTGGAAAGCCAAAAAAACACGAAACAGTTTCAATCGACTTTCATGGATCGATATCTATGAGTGCTAGCAAAGAATCGAACGAAGATTTGGAGATTGGCATGTGCCTTTCGGCTACTCAGATGGATGCTTTTATTCGTATCTTTAATGATGGTTTAAAAGAGTACATTATTTAGATGCATTATTTTTGTATGCAGTACGTCATTTCCTTTATCTATTTGGTTCAGTATCTATATATAAAAGTTATTATTATTATTACACGGGTGTTCCGTGTTTGAATTGCCTATTATGTGTTTGTAAAACACAAATAATCAAAAAAATGTTTTTGGTTGAAACTTGAAAATGTCATTGTTTACGTTTACATGGAAACACAGTTTAAAAAAATTAGATAAGGACATGGAAACACAGTTTAAAAAAATTAGATAAGGACATGTTTTTTCAAAAACACAGTTTGAAAACACAAAATGCATTTTGAAATCTCAACGCCAAACGCCCCCTCAAATGAATGTTTAAAATGTCGGACTGCGGGTTCTATTTACCTTCCATGATACCAAAATACATGAGCAAAACTAATTCAGCTACAACCCTGGGCCTATCTAACATTTGAACAACATTAATTAATAACAACAGCTGGACTCCTTATCTAGAAATTGATAATGGGCCCAGTTAGATTAGTGAGACTGCAAAACAGCAAGGACTCACTAGGCCTTGTTCTATTTTTTTTCTTCTATATTTTGTTTTCAAAACGCCAGAATAATCATATAAATATAGCAAGGTATTAAAGGTCAAATTAACAGATTCATGATATACAAGATATACAAAAAAACAAAAAGAAGTTAAATAACCAATGATCATGACTCGAAAAATAACTCAGAACTTTAACTGCGAGGATTGCAAGAGGATTATGGATAAAAATTGTGACAATTACGATAAACTAATATAGAAGAAAAAAACCCCATCAACAAAGATCGAGTCACCAATTTTCGCTCCATGATGTTTATTACAATCTCGTAAAAGTTTTAGAGGTGGAACGCAACACATAGCCAACCTAGGAAATAACACATGACAAAATTTTAGTGTCCTATCTTAGTATTCTCAATCAGTCCATTGTATTGATATTAAATTGGCCATTATTATATTTATATAGTAAGTAAGTAAACATTTAATGTCGTTTTTAGACTAAATGTGTGAACAAAAGTTAAAAATCATGGACTAAAATCATAGATAAGATTGACACATGTATTTTTAACAAAATACATAGAGGATTTATGTAATTAACTCAAAGAGAAAAGAAGGTATAACAAGCTAACACGTGATCTTATAAAAAGTTCTTATTGTTTAATTTTAATTATTATAAATACCATATGGATCGAGTAGCTTTTTCCCTTTTAAGCTTACTAAATAATGCCAAGGGCCCGATACTTGAGCCACAAGCTACAAGGTTATCTCATATAGTTCATTATATTTTTTTTGACGGTAGTTCATTGTATTATCCATCTATTATATATTTTCACGAATAATGTATGAGACATACTCAAATTTTTTTATATCCAATCTATATAGCTACCATACATTGTATGAGTATTAGAATTGGTATATCATAAAAAAATTATTATGATTTATAAATATTATGTTTCATTAGTCATACTTTTAACATATCTGGCGTCTATCATATATTCATAAAGTATATTTTTATTTTTTGCATAAGTTGTTAACAGTTTTCTATATCGTAAACTATGAATAATAATGTAACTATCAGTTATTGTATTTTTTATTTATGTTTTCAGTCAGTCCCGCACAACGTGTGGATTTAATCTAGTAATAATAACAAAAACAGACTAAATCTTTAAATAAGGAACGATTTTAGCCTAATAACTACATTTTAGACCGGTGTCCAATACTGAACACATGACTTACTGTATTATCAATATTTAAGTCAGAAAAACTTATAATTTTGAAGAAATACGGTGCCAAGTGTTATAGTTTGCAAGTTTTAGTGCAATAATCACAAGTTCGTCACTCTCATTGTTAATTGAGACATATTGATTGTTTGTCGTAGTCATTGCACAAGACACATG
>JANDBE010000047.1:27213274-27223600 GCA_024320915.1 Erigeron philadelphicus | reverse complement strand
GTTTGTTTTTGCTACACAACAATTATTTTTGGCATTGAATTTCAATTTTTACGCGTTGAATGGATAAAAATAATTTTTTTTCTTACAAATTACTAATGTATGGACAGTTAAAAATTTACCGAATTTCTCGAGGAAACGAAAGGGTTAATAATAAATTTATTATTATTTGGTTTTCCACAAAGACATTATACGTGCATATGCATTCTGGCAACGTATGTCGCTCCTCCTCACACCATATGTCTCTCACTGCAATGATGCACAATTTGGCGCTGGGTGAGGGGTGAACTTGAGATGATTCATAAAAAAATTCGCATAAGTTCATATCCAGCTTCCGAATTCGGCGCAGTTGACGTTTGCCGTTTTGTGTTTATGTTTGATGCCCAAATAACTTAATATACCCAGTTCGTGCTAAAAATAATCCAATCATTTTTTCATTTATTGAAAGATCTATTTGTAAATAAATAAGTACCTACTACAAAATACAAAAATATCGTCAAACTGGAGTGGGTATGAATTACTACAAGGTATGTATAATAACCTTCTGATGAGATTGTATCAATACAGATTTGATCTTTTAAGCAGCATATCCATTTGAATCTGATTATTGGAATCATCATTTCCTGACAGACAATACAAATTTGTCAAAGTATATCTGGTTGAATTTACTATGAGATTTCTATAAAATAAGATTTATCAGATTGTACAAACAATAAGGAAAAAAAAGCTGAAAAACCATAAGAATCTTTCAATCCAAAAGCATTATATATAGAATGAAAGATAAAAATTATTTGTTCTTACTATTTTAAGAGCATATCCTACCATAAGAAAGTCTAGTAGATTGATCAGATTGTACATACAATGGTAGATTGTAGATCTTTGATCATGTAAGGACCATATCGATTATCTTTGATAAATGGATGCAGCATTACCTGCAAGACAACACAAAAAAATTGTACAAGTGGACTGGGTAGAAATTACTACAAGGTATGTATAATAACCTTGTGATCAGATCGTACAAACAATAACCCAAAATATGATAAAAGGTGTTGTAGAATTATAATGATAGAGAAATTAAAAGTATATAATAAAATGTTAAATTGAACCTCGGCCAAAATAATCGATAGAAATTTTAAGATAGAATGATATAATTCTTGTTGCTGTTAGAATGATGAAGAAAGAAAAAGAAATTATTATCTTAATTGTAAATAAATTTGAATGAGAGATAATCAATATATATAGAAACTCCATAACATTGGTAAAGAGAATATACGAAAAAACACACATGACATTGGTAATTGTGTATATAAATCAACGTTGACATTTTAATTGTTTGCCACATCAAATTTGGTGATGCAATCTTAAGTGTGATTTATTATATATAGAGATATATATAGAGATTTACTATTGTGTATGCTGAGGTATAATAAACAAACGTAAATGAAGAGATTTAATAATCCATTTGAACTTTTTAATCTCCTTTACGAGGGTCAACTTTTCAGATAGTTGGTATGACTTTTCTTTTCATCTTATTATTTTCACTGGCTTTTCTTACCGATATTTATTTCTTGAATTATTTAAAGTTTGGACCTACAAAATGTGAGTTTCGTGCCATCATATTGATCTTCCAAGAAATTATCATTTCTAGAACAAAATTTTTTAAGTTAAAGATCCTTGACCAATGTATGTCTATATATTTATTACTCGTATTACTAAAATTGAATAATTGATGACCAACGAAATAAAAAAATACAGTACCTCTTAGTCTCTTACCAATAGAAGAAGTCTATCGGTCAATGCACAAGTTAACCATTTCTTGGGCAATCTAGTTCTACCTAAAGTAGTACGTTTCCTATCAATTTCACAATAATATTAGGTTTGATACTTTAGTTTATCATAATATAATACTAAGATTTGGAAAAGTAATAATTAAAAAATTGTTAGGTCGTGTTTATTTGGGACTTAAAAAACTCATGACTTAATTAAAATACTTAATTCATTAAGTCATTAAAAGTGTTTGTTTTTTTGACTTAATAAAAAATAATAAATGTATTGACTTAATTTATACGGACATTATTTATCTAATTTCAATTCAATCACTTAATAATTAAAAAAAAAAAAAAAACAAACCCTTAGTCTTAAAACGACCTTTTTGATTTTTCTTTCTGAAAGTTAATATTAAAAATATAGAACTATTAATAGCGTAAATTGTGAGAAATTGTTAGATATCTGCTTATTATGATCGAAGTTAAGATCAAGATATCAAGATCAAGATCATTGGATTGAAAGATCCTACCACCCTACAATGCAAAGTCGTGCAAAATCGGGCTAATAGTTATCATTGGATTGTAAAATTGGTCATTTATCCAATCTTATTGCTATATTAAATAAGTTATTGCAAGTTAACGAGTATAATCGGTAAACTACTAATCTTTTCACACTATGGTTATTAAATAAATTAGCTTGTTCGTGGGAACACAACTAATACGAGTCAAAGGCAAAGATCACATATATAATACTGATTACAATTTCTGACAAGAAATCTCTATATAAACAAATAAACATAACCATCTAACACAAAAAAAATCATCACATTCCACTATACGCAAGTCATCCACAAGTCAAATATTTGTTTGGTGAACTTTTTCAATTTTGACTAGTAGTATATTCTTTCCTCCCAACTTCCTAAAAAGAATTATTTTTGATTTCTTACATCAACGTTGACCATAAAAAAGAAAAAAGAATGCACTAACATAGACCTTTCCCACTATACTACCAACATTTCAAATTTCCAATCAAGAAAATGATGACCAAAATGGCCCCATAATTATAAAAAAATATACAAAATAAATAAATTTAAACTATTTTATTTTTATTGCTAAATTACCCGAATGTAAGAAAAATAAAAATATTTCAAACTATTTTATTCTTATTTCTAATATAAATCTAAGAACTTTTGAAAATATCTTAAATAACCTTCCTTCGTCATCATTCTTCGGATGCCGTTCAAAAAAAAAATAATGACTTAAAACTCTGATTAAAAAAAAAAAACCCCAAAAATATAAAAAACTTAGCCTATATGTTACCAAACTCATTGACTCCATAATTTCAAAGTAAGTTATACTTTTTTAAATAGAAATGTAACGCCCGCTCCTTGTCAACTTTCAATTTAGTCTTTACAACTATCATTATAAATACATTCCGTGTGACAACTTATAAAAAATGATAATGATCATAAGCGCCATTAAATTTTGAAAACACATACCTCCCTTGTGACAACTATCATTTTTTTCTTCTTCTATAAATTTGTGTTTGAAGAATGGAGAGAGGTGAAGTGAAGGGTGGTGGTGGTTTAGGGGTGGTGTTGAAAGGAGTTGCGGCGTATGGCGGCAAATATATGCATTATAGTGTTCTTGGTAACTTGTTTGAAGTTTCTTCTAAGTATGTTCCTCCTATTCAACCCGTTGGTCGTGGCGCTTATGGGATTGTTTGGTAAATATCACTTTTTGTTCCCCTGAATTTTATTTAGTGTGTCACGTTTTTATGTATTTCGAGTTTTACTGAATTTGCCATGCTTAGAGGTTGTTTGGGACACTTATTATACGACTTTTCGTCTTTCTTTATGTAGTGCTTGGCTAATTAAGCCAATTATCGATTTAAGCCATCGGCTTATTTCTATAAGCTGTTTTACCATATCTTACTGTTATTTTTGAAGGTGGTGTACTAATGTATTGTTTTACTGTATAAGCTGCTTGGTAAATCATCTTCTCAAAAGGCTATGATAATACATTTAGTAGTACTTTTCTATTTTATAGAAAAGTATCCTGTGATCCTAGACCGGTCTAACCTGCAATTGCAAATTCCAAATTTGTCTATGAATAGAGGATCATAAGATTTTTTTGTCCCCTTATTTGGTGTAAATAAAAAGCATTTTAAAGTGTTTTGATGTAACCAAAGAACTAAGGCTGGTTGGTTGGTTGGATGGTTGGTTTCAAAAGTTCATTTCGGATCAACGTATGGATTAAGTGCCAAACACCTCTGTAGTAAAAAGTGTAGGTTTAGATGGTAATTTTAGCATGAAATATGCAGTGTCAGATTGCTTAATCTAAACAGATTAGTAACAAGTATCTGCTTAGATATATAACTTGAGTATAATCATATAAAGGATTCGATTCAAATTAACAAGTTTCTGCTTAGATGTATTAATCTGAGAAGTAAATTCATAAAGAAAAGCAGATTTGCATTCAGTTCCTTTAGTTAATAACTGGAAAGATCTTTTTTATATCAAGAAAACTGCTTTATTGATGAATAAGCACTTTTCATAAAGCTACCCTTCAATCACTTTCAGAAAATAGCTTATTGTATGCCTTATAAGTTGTTTGCGTAGCAGTCGGAGCTTATGGGTCATTTGATGACACAATAATGACACAATAAGCTGATAGTCATCTTCTATACACTTTGCTAAACATCCCCTTATAGAAGTTTCTCCTTCGATAATAACTAATAGTGATTGACAAAGTTACTAATCTTCTTTCCTTCTTTTTTTTTGAAGAGAACTTGTCTAACATCATTTACATGATGTTCCAAGTTAAGAGTTCGTGATAAGTTTGACACCTGTTGGTGGCTTTTACTAAATAGTTAGTACTTGTTAGTTCCGTTTTTGTGTTATGGGTAGATTGCCTCCCCGGGTCATGTAAGAGTTGATTGTTAGTATTAACACGCAAATGTAGGGTATTCAGTTGGTACTGGATTATTTTATTGTGTAACCGTTGTTCTTACTTTACTGTCTTCAAAAATCTTTGATGTTACCACATGTTAATTGCAGTTGTGCAAAAAATTCTGAAACAAAGGAAGACGTTGCAATCAAGAAAATTGGGAATGCATTTGATAACACGATTGATGCTAAGAGGACTTTACGTGAAATCAAACTTCTCTGCCATATGGACCATGAGAATGTAAGTGCATTTTGTTAGCAAAAAATCATCTTTTAGTACTCTTTTAATGTTGTATTTTTGAATTCATGGTAGTGCACATTGATGTTAACCATTGTTATGAAGTCAAAAGTGTCTAATATTTCGATGGTTTGCAGATTGTAAAAATTAAGGACATCATAAGACCACCAGATAAAGAGAAGTTCAATGATGTGTACATTGTATACGAGTTAATGGATACTGATCTGCACCAGATTATTCGTTCTTCTCAGACATTAACAGATGACCACTGTCAGGTAAGGCAAAACATAACGTATACTCTTCGATTAATTATGAAAAATTGCAACATTTTATCCTTCTGCAAATCTAGTAGATATAGGTTTAAGCTTGAATGGAAACTGATAATTCGTTCGGTTGCAGTACTTTCTGTATCAGTTATTGCGTGGACTAAAATACATACACTCAGCCAATGTTTTACACCGTGATTTGAAACCAAGTAACTTGCTCCTTGATGCAAATTGTGATCTAAAGATTTGTGACTTTGGGCTTGCAAGAACCACATCAGAGACAGATTTCATGACCGAGTATGTTGTGACAAGGTGGTATAGAGCACCTGAATTGTTGCTAAACTGTTCGGAGTATACTGCAGCCATTGACATCTGGTCAGTTGGCTGCATTCTAATGGAGATTCTTTTGAGGGAACCTCTCTTTCCTGGAAAAGACTATGTTCAACAGTTGGCACTTATAACCGAGGTATCTACATGGAAATTAACTTTTTTATACCAAATTAACTATTTTGATTACCCTGCATGAGCAACTTATTAGACCAAAGTTGATGAATAAGATAAGTTAAATCATGGCAAAAATTCAATTTATTTATGGATGTGTCCTTTTGAGTTGACTTTTATCTCAAACGGGTCAAACAAATAAGAAATAGCTCAGGGAAACAGGTTACATGGGCAAACTTAGCCCAAAGTGTATTTTAAACACATACAACCTTCTTAAATCTGTATTTAATCGGTTAGATTATCACTGTAAATATAGTGTCCAGATCAACCTAGGTCATTTCTTATTACCAAAAGACTATGGCTATGACTGAAACCTGTTTGACCCATTACCCAACCCATCCATTTAGTCACCTCTAAGAAAAACCTGATAAGAAATGCTCATTGTTCTTCCCCTGTGTATACTTTGTTCAATACAGCTATTAGGTTCTCCAGAAGACTCGGATCTTGGTTTTCTTAGAAGTGAAAATGCTCGGAGGTATGTTAAACAACTACCTCATGTCCCAAAGAAGACATTCCAGCAAAAGTTCCCAAATATATCCCCTGTGGCGATTGACCTTGCACAGAGAATGTTAGTTTTTGACCCGGCCAAACGCATAACAGGTAAACCTTTCATGTTACTAGTAAAAATGCCAGAGGTGTCAATTTCAATCCATCTACTTATGAATATGCAGATTATCATGTTTTAATTGGCCAAGAGTAACTAAAACAGAAATGGGTCAAAGATCACCCAAAGTGAATGAAATTGCATAAAGTCTCTTATATCATTTTATTCAATCAACTTGATAACTATTGACACAATATATTTTTGAAATCATATACTCATATTTGACTTCCTAGTTATTAATGAATTGATTAAATTTTTGATAAAGAAATTGTTCCAGATCAACTTGATCTGACTTGTACTAAAACACCTATATTGGCTTCTTTTTCTATAATCTTACACTTGCATGACATGTTATTAGTTGAGGAAGCACTAAACCACCCAATGGTCCGAAACCTTCATGAAATCAACGAGGAACCTACCTGTCCGTCGCCGTTTCTCTTTGACTTTGAGCAAGCTTCTTTAAGTGAGGACGACATTAAAGAGCTTATATGGAAAGAGTCTTTAAAGTTCAACCCAGAAAGTATCTCAATGCCAAAAATGAGTTGAGTTTACTATAACCCGGATGATCATAATTCACTAGGTAGCTTCTTGTTTGTGTGAAGGTAAAAAAAGAGTTTTTCCTTGACAGTTTCTTTGTGTGCTCCGGTTCATTTTTCGCGTGGATCATTTCGCTTGTTGTTGTCTGTATACATTCTTTGACACATATATTGGGTGACCCAAATATACATTACTTATCAATCACTGATCAATATGAAAACAAATAATTGATCGATTTTCATTTATATAGAATGTAAGGAGTTATATGATGAAAGAAAAAAGGAATTATCCGACATTGTGAATTTTGTAAAGGAGGCCAAAGTGCCTCACCTCCATCTCCACTCTTTCTTACTTTTTGTGTCTCCACTTACAAGGAATGTCTCACTTCCCACTCTTTTTTTTTTTTTTTTCCTTTTGAATAGAATTTTCGTATAGTTTCAAACGCCATATCAAATTAGGGATGAGCAAAAAATACCAAATCTCGATCTCGTCCCGGTACCGTCCCGATCCCGGTACCAGGAAGTGGTACCGGGACCGGTACTCATTTTTATTAGTTTGTGGGATCGGTACCAAACGGAATTGGTACCGGGAAAATCCCATAATCCCGAAAAAGTCCCGAGTAGTCCGGATTACTTATGGCACTAGCTCCTGATTCAAAGCCCACTTGATTCTTCTATTATTTCTTCTATTTTCTCAGGCCCAAATACAAATATCTTAAACTATATACTACTCAGTTATAATGTTATTACTGTTTTTAGATAAACCTTCCAACTCCGTGTGCTAGATAACAAGCCAGTACGTCCAAACCCTTTTGTTTGTTATGAAATGAGTTGCTATATGATCAGATACGAAATTCAATTACGGAATTAGTTTTTAAATAGAAGTTTTGTAACAAATGATCATAATATCTTAGATGATTAGATGGTTAAATATTATGTTTGTGTATTACATAATTATTAAGTCATGTTTGTAGATTAGTTAATTAGTTATTGGTTTTATCGGGACTAGTCGGGATTTGGTACCGATATCCTGGTCCCGTCCCGATCGGTATCGGTACCGGTACCGACTCATATAAGACCGGGACCGGTACTAAGATTTCATGAAATTTGGGATCGGTACCATCGAGATTGAGACCGGTACGGGACGGTACGAGTCTCATGCTCATCCCTACTTTAAGCTACAGTTCAAACAAAAGGATTATTTTAAAAGATGATTGATCGTTTTTATGTATGACAATTATTATGTAAGGATTATGATTAGCAACATCCTTAACTATATTAAAAATACTGAAGATGGAGCCATGAGGGGTCATGAGTTGGCCCAATAATTATATTCCTATTTAGTAATTGACCCTATCTACTAATTGGGCTGTTAAATCCAATTTATAGACCCTTTAAATGATAGACCTGGGATGAAGCTCAGCCCTGTCGTATTGACAAACTAACACTGTCTAGCAATGGCGCAATGCCAATAACAGAACAAAACTATGCAGCAAAGGATGACCAAAAATCGATCTGTTTCACGACCCACCCCTTTATGAACGAACTTGGTGGTAGAATTAGAAAGTTTCTTATACAATGTTCACAAATGAAAATTGTAATTATCAAATGCTACTTTAGCCGAATAATTCCCCAATATTAAGCTGAATCTAAAATATTATCAACGAACTTCTTAAAGCAAATAACTTATGTTATTGATGATTAGTGCCAAACAGAAATGGTTACAGCTAAGTAACCCTTCCAGCAATGGAGTGCATAGATTGAAAACATTTACAAAGATGAAAATGACATATAAACCTAGTTAAGGCTATTAATACCTCAATCTGCATGGCCAAATTAAGGCTAATAATGCCTCAACAGCATGGGCTTAATTTAAGATAGTGATCAACTGAAATGTCCAAAAGTGACAAACATAAGTACAGTCCAACACAGAAACAACAATAGCATTACTAGTTAAGAACCCACATTGTTTACATCACATCACCATTCAATTCTTTGATAAAAATCCTGAATCTTGGAGCCTCGAAAGCGCCTTCTCAAACTGGCCCCACCTTTGTTCCACGGTCCCACTGTAGCCGACCGACATCCTAACCAAACCAGGCGAGATTCCAGCCAATGCCTGCTCCTCTTCGTTCAATTCACTGCTTGTACTACTACCCGAACAAGACATGAGGGTCTCATAGTAGCCCAAACTGACCGCCATGAGCCCAAATTGAGTCTGGTTCTGCAAGAGATTCATCAGTTTATTGGCCTTAGCTTCGGTTTCCATGTCCAAACATAGCATTCCACCGAATCCATACTCCTTATTTGAAATGGACTTCAAGAGATGGTGATCAGGGTGATCTTCTAGGCCCGGGTAGATGACCTTGAGTCCCATTTTCTTCATTCTTTGGGCATAAACCAAAGCCCGGTGGCAATGCTCCTTGACGCGGAGGCCCAAGTGAGGGATTCTTTCCGACAACTCAAATGCTACCTTGGCGTTCATTGTTGGACCTAGTAACATGAAAGCCCCTTGATGAAGGTCCATGAGTGAGTTCACCAAACTAGCTGGCCCACAAACAGCCCCTGAAATATGACAAAACTTAACTTAATAATCTAAAGATAATATTAAAAAAGCATCAAAAGTATCTTTTTATCAAAGCATCAAAAGTATCTTTTTATCATCAATTCATAGTTACTCATTTTAATTTGAAGATTCTATTATTGCCTTTTACTTTTGAATCTTGCCAGTAAGAATTTGATTAGAAAAGGACAAACACCTCACATGGACTATTAAAATCAATATGTCATCTTCTTTCTTTTGGCTTTTTGTAATCAACCCATAAACATACTGATGACCGGGTATATGTTGTTGGACACGAGTCAAGAACACATGAAAAAGTAAACCTGACAAACAGGTCTCATGTGATGATACTGTAAAAGGAATTCATTATGAATCACATGAAATAAATGAATCCTTGCTTCTTCTTTTCAAACTTTAAACCATTTCATGAATGCCTAAAACATAAAAATGGATAAACTAATTTTCCTATAGATTAAATTAAATGAGTCATATGTTCCAACATGCAGAGAATCATCCATTAATTTCGAATTCATACGAAACAGGCTGGGGTGGCTCAACAGTACTATAAATCTAGACGATTGTTTTAGGCCCCTAAAATTCTTAGACCTCAATATTTTGTATATTAGACTTAATGTTTATATTTCACACCAAGTATCATTATATAATTTGCCTTGAAGTAACACCCTTTTGATTTTTGCATCAACACCTACATCATTTTTATTACTAGCAGTTCAATAACAAAGGTTGAGCTACTTTATTTTTTTTAACTTTAATTTATATGATAATAAATTATGAGAAAAACAAATATGCTTCTAGATGCATATAGTTATATGTTTCCCCTCTCACAAACTCCTCCCTTATGAATCACATATGTAAATACAAAAATCATCCTCCCTCACAAAATGCT
>JANDBE010000047.1:27191875-27204760 GCA_024320915.1 Erigeron philadelphicus | reverse complement strand
CAACCCCCGCCCCTCCAAAAGTGTAGACAACCTAGTTCGTTCCTCTGTTTCACCGTCTAAGCAGCTACCCCTATCCACATTCTCACCGATTATAAACTCTCTAGCATCTAAACAAAATTTATCCTTAACTAAACATTTTTTCTCCTTTTCCTTTTTGAATAGAATTGGAAACTCATCTTTGAGTGGGGTATCGCAAAGCCATGGATCGAGCCAAAACCTTATTTCTGAACCATCACCACAACTTCCTTTGAAATGTTTACCAAGGCTCACATCCGCCACTTTTACCTTAGAGTTGGTTCTAACAATATTGTACCATACACCAGTAACATTTTTGTTAAAAGGTATGGCAGCCCAACACCTTTTGGATTCATGAATAGCCTTAATAACATGTCTCCACAAGCCATCAGGTTCCTTGCGGTATCGCCAAAACCATTTTGACAATAAGGCGATGTTCACATCCTGTAATTTACACAACCCTAAGCCACCCTTATCAGTCGGTGAGGTGACCGTATCCCAAGCCACCCAATTAATTTTTCTAACATCCTCACTACCTCCCCAAAGAAACCGCCTTATAATTCCTTCCAAACCTTCTATAACTTTCAATGGTGCCTTAAACAAGGAAAAATAATAAGTAGGAAGACTCTCAAGGACCGCCTTAATAAGAGTAACTCGCCCCCCAAGGTAGAGACATGAAGCCTTCCAACTCGACAATCTCTTCTTGAAAATATCAAATAAAAAATCCCAGTTTGCCACCCTGTTCATATTGCTACCAATTCGAATTCCAAGATGAATGAAGGGGATGTTACCTGGTTTACAGCAAACAAAATCAGCCGCTCTTCTGATCTCCTCTTCACTACTTCCAATTCCAAACATCACCGATTTCCCCATGTTTATCTTTAAACCGGAACATATATGGAAAACCCGTAGAATTCTAGTCAGCAGTTTCAAGTTATCGGTTGACCACTCCCCCAAAAAGGCCAGTCATCGGCATAGAGGAGGTGAGAAATCACAGGCCCATTATTGGGTAGTGATACTCCTTTATACGACCCGTTATTAGTAACCTTTCTCATCATCGCAGACATCGCCTCCATCACAATAACGAACAGGAACGGTGAAAGTGGGTCACCCTGCCTCATTCCTTTGGAACATTGGAATTCGAAGGTAGGGGATCCATTCACCAAAACAGCAGATCTAGCCGAAGCTAGCACTCCTTGGATCTAATCGCACCATTTGTTGGGGAAGCCTATCTGAGTCATAATCTCAAGTAAAAAATACCCGTTAACGTTATCATAAGCTTTATTGAAATCTACCTTAAATATAAACGCCTTCTTATTGCTTTTTCTGATCCTAAGATATGATCTCGTTAAGGATAAGAGGTCCATCCGTGATGAGCCTGTTTTCCAAAAAAGTCGTCTGATTGCTACAAATGAGCGAGCCCAACACGCTTCTAATTCTATTCGCCAACACTTTTGATATAACCTTACTAATAACCCCGATGAGAGTAATGGGCCTGTAATCGTTTAACTGGCCCGGGTCTCTAACCTTTGGGATCAAAGTAATGAATGCCGACCCACAACCTCTATTTATCGTGCCACTGTCGTGAAAGTTCCGAAGAATGGAAATAAAATCTTCGTCAAATCTGGACCAGAATTTTTTTATGAATTTGAACGTAAAACCGCCTGGGCCTGGTGCTTTTTCTTCACCACATGAGAAAACCGCCATCTTAATCTCTTTTTTAGTGAATGGTGAGATCACATCAGCAGCTTCTTGTTCAGAGAGTTTATTTTCGAGCTGACAGTTAAGACTTGGTCTTATCATCCAGTCTTCTCGAAATTTCTCTCTATAGAACTCGAAAATATGCTTCTTCACCAGCTTCGGCTTTGTAATCCAATCGTCTCCGATCATCATTCCTGGAATAGAGTTACTTTTCTTCCTGTTGTTTATAAGACCATGGAAGAATCGGGAGTTCTCGTCTCCTTCCACGACCCATTTGCATCTCGATCTTTGCCTCAAGCCTTTAGTCTTATTATCCTCAAACTCAACGAGCTTTCTCTTGCATTCCGTTCTGACCCAAGCTTCCTCTTCATTCAGATCGGCGATCTCCAATTGGAGATCCAGCTCCTCCATCTCCTTTTTGCACAACTCATATTCTTCTCCTTCTTTGCTAGTCAGATCATCTCTCCACTTTTTAAGGGTGTGTCTGACCCACCTAAATTTCCTCATTAACCTAATATCAGGTGGCCCATCGAAAACAAACGAATCAAGGGCCTCGTCAACAATCGTTTTACATTCAGGTCTATCTAACCATGAGTTAAAAAGCCTGATGGGTTTCGGCCCAAAATTGAGTTCCTTAACGGTTAGCATGATGGGACTGTGATCGGAGTATCTTCTGGGCATAGCTCTGAAAGTTGCATCCGGCCACATATCTATCACGCCCCTGTTCACCAAGCATCTATCAATTTTTCTTAACTTCACACCATTAGCATCTTCTTTCATATACGTGAACTTGTTGCCTTTCATGTTAAATTCGTAAAGTTCAGCCGCCTCAATGAATGTATTGAAATCTCTTGCAACATGTTGTTTGAATCTCGACCCCTTCCTTTCATCCACCGACCTCACCGTATTAAAATCCCCCATTAAGAACCAAAAACCTTCCGAGCTAGTGACCATGTCTTTTAACGAATTCCATAGAACATTTTTCTCATTATTGTTTTGGGGAGCATACACGTTAGTTATATGCACCAACCCATTGCAGCCTTTTACCTCACCTTTGATCATCATAGAATTATTAGCTTTAACACAATCAATTTTCTTGAAAACCCCGGGGTCCCAAACGCTAATGAGACCCCCTGACCTACCATTCGGTTCAACCACCTCAAATTTCATATCCGACTTGCCCCAATATCTTCTGATTGTACTTTCATTGACACCCCCAGTTTGAGATTCTTGAATTAATAAGCAGGATATCTTTTCTTTTACAATAATCCCTTTGATCCAATTGGCTTTGTTATCCCCCCTATCCCTCTAATATTAATTGAGAGACAATTCATTGAGGAACAACATTAATACCTTCATTAGCGATTGTCTTCCTGACTTGCTTATTTGCTTTTGACAAATCGACCCCAAATTGCTTTCCCACATCAATTGTAGCATCGACCTCCATTTCAGTCTCTTCATCCAATGGTCCAGAATCGCCATCTTCTTCAACTTGGTTATTGTTGAGAAGCCCTAATATCTCACCCTCTTCTGTCTCCTTTTCCTCAAGGGGGAATTTTTTTTCAATTTCCTGACTTTTCTCCCTTTCTTTTTCTATTTCCAGGTCTGAGATTTCTTTTGGTTCATTATTTACCTCATTAGGAATTAAAGATTTATTATAAGACCCATTATTAATCAACTCAGGATTGGGCAAACCGTTTTGGCCTGTTGGGCTTAATAAGTCTTCAAACTCGGATGGGCCTGAGTCTCTGGGTCGATTGTTGGGCCTCAGAGTTGATACATAAAAACTATTGTACCAATAAGTTTCTACTTTGTCTTTAGAACTCCATTTTTTTCTTTCACGTGCTTTGGAATTAAACACAGAAAATCTTTTTTGTCTCCCCTTGTAATTAATATTTTGGGTTTCTCCATGTATCATTTCCCCATGCATCTTCCACTCCCTCTTCCCATGCACCAACGTTTCGGCTGCCACCATAGAAACATCCATCTCCTTGTCTCTTGAGATTCCGTTAGACTGCTCCAGTGACCCACTGAATTGCCCAGAATCTGATCCCGCTTGTTGTGACCTGTTACTGCGAACGACTACACAGTTTGGACACCAATTGGACGTTTTCTCTACTACCCAAACTCTGAATATCTTATCCCTCCATCTCAATGATAAAACATCCCTAACTTCTTTCCCACCCCCCACCAGAATGGCCACTCCTTCTCCTGCTTTATTATGGTCGTCGTCACGAGCTGTCGATGGAATGACAACTTTGCCAAATTTTCCTCCAATCTTGTTGAATAGCTTCGCCGATGCCAAATGGAGGGGTACCCCTAGGATATAAACCCACGCAATTCTTTCATAGTGTAGTGACTGACAGGACCACTTCTCCACCTTAGAGAACCAAGGCCTCCACACATTCTCCATGTACATGAATTTTATGGTAGCCTCCTTATCCGGGAAGGTAATAAGCATGGACATACCTCCTAGATACTGCAACTTCACATCGACCTCCATGATCCCACCTAAAAGCGAGTTAAGTGTTGACAGAGTTTCAAAATTGTTGCATTTAACCACCACCGCTTTCTCCCTGACCGCCGCCATCTCGTTCACATCATCGTTTACAACCATCTCTTTCTCATTGGGGACCCTCCCACTACTTCCCCTAACAATATCGCTGTATGACCTTCCACCAACAAACATGCCCCCAACTTTGTGGCTTGTCTGACGGATATTAGACACCCTTGGCCGATCTCGCGAAAAAGAGGTCGTCTTCATACTTATCCCAGCCTTTTCGTTTTCTATTGAGTGCCTAGCAAGATTGATACTCAGACTATGCCCCCCCACCTTTACCTTTTTCAGTTGATGTTCCATTTCTCTCCAGTTTTTGACTCCTTTGAAACTAACAAAACCAAACTTTTGGTCCATCTTGTTTCTCTTCCTGGCTATATACACCCCAGCTATCTCACCATAGCCCTTCAATATCGATGCTAAGTCCCAAGGTCTGCAACCATCTGGAATATTAGACACAAAGAACTTAATAAGTTGAACTCCCGATCCATCTCTTGAACGTTTGTGAAATCCTTCTTTTTGGTGATTTTTCTTTCTTGTGACTTCATCCCATCCTGATTCTCTCTCTATTTTTTCTCTCTCACGCATATTTTCTCTCTAATTTATACAATTTTCATATAGATTGAGGATAAAATATTTGGTCAAAAACTGTAATTTTTGAAAGTGAAGGATGAAAGTTGCAAGTGACAATCCATAACAGGACGATATCTGTTATTAACTCTGGGTATTATTATTAACCTAATTTACGATATTATCAATCGCGTGCGAATTATTTGACCCGGTTTTAAACGGAATTCATGGCTAAAAAAATTTAGACTATAACCGTACTTTTTGAAAATTAAGGATGAAACTTACAAATTAGATAATAGAGACGATGCCGATTTCTGTTAATTAACTCTGTGTGTTATAATATCACTTCGTTATAAAGTCCTTTGGTTTCCCCTCCCATCTAAAACTTGCCTAACTGTTTAAAAATATTAATACTCGCATTTATTTATGCTGATTTGTTTTTGTGGGTATGTTCTTTAGCAGCACATAATACCAAAAAGATGACAAATTTCTAATCTTTTTTCAAAATCGAAACATGGGTCTCTTTTCATTTTCATTATTATAACATACATACACACATCCATACACACATCCATACATATACATATAGATATAGATATATATCATGGGTTGTTTCTTTTGTTCTGGGGGAGACTCGAAATCACTAAAAACTAAGAAAAATCAATCACATCCTTCTTCTGGTATGTATTCATGTATAATGCAATTAAAGATAAATTTTTTTTCTCAAAATTGTTTTTTTTTTTGCAAGATCAATGGATGGGATTCTTGTTTTAGGAATTTTTGTTATGATTTTTGCATGCCCTTATTGGAAATTATAAGTCTTGATGATTTTTTTGATCCAATATGTGAATTCTTGATTAACATTTAGATGTGATTTAGGTAATTATTATTGTTTCCAATTGTTGGTCCTATTAATGTTTAATTAATAAAAAATAAACATATCATCTTTTGATTTATTTGTAATATTTAGGTAATAATATGTTCCAAATGTTGGTCCTACTAATGTTCAACAACAAAAATCGAGTCTTGATCTCCTCGTAGGTGGGGTAAGGAGAGGTGCGATGTAGACCGTCTTACTAATCTTCAATAAATTATAAAAGAAAAAGTTATGTTTGTAATTCTATTTTGTTGATAAGTAGTAATGCTGTCATAATTATTATTTTGTTTTTCATTGATGTTGAAGTTCTGTTGTTTTTTAGTAAAAGCATAGTTTTTGGTGTTTCATGTAATTAGTGATTGAAATTTGTTTGATATATTATCTAGATAAGTTCAAATTGGCTACATTGAATGAAGTAAAGAAGGTCAATGCTCGAGAATGTGATCGGTCATCGGGTGCCAATGAGTGTGATGATGAAACTAGTCCTTCTAATAAGCAAGGAAACAAGAAAAGTAAAGCACGGACCTTTACATTTGCGCAGTTGGTCGCTGCCACAGATAATTTCACGGCTGAAAATTTCTTGGGTGAGGGTGGATTTGGAAAAGTATACAAAGGATTATTAGAGGACAGTGATCAGGTTAGTGATTATTTCTTATTCTAGAATTCAAACAAGATAAATCTCTTATAAACGTATGTTTGATCGATGAGATATCATTTGTGATTTTTTTGCAGATTGTTGCTATTAAGCAATTGGATCCTGATGGAGGTCAAGGGATGAGGGAGTTTGTTGTTGAAGTGTTGACTTTGAGCTTGGCTGATCATCCAAATCTGGTGAAACTGATTGGTTATTGTGCTGAAGCTGAGCAAAGGTTATTAGTCTACGAGTTCATGCCATTAGGTTCTTTGGAGGACCATTTGCATGGTATGTGCTCAAAGTGTAAACAAACATCCGTGCCTTTAGTTTTATAGGAGTGTTATTGACCCAGTGACTAGTTCCCTATATCATGAGGTTCACAAACGTCTTTTGTAGATGCTCCTGAATCCTGATTTATCCTCACGATTCTTTCAACGTTTTTCTATATGTTTGAATGATTAAAGTCAAAAGCTACCTAATTTCCTACTATCATTCCTATAAACTAATTCATGAGACTGTTTTGTGTCTATGCTTAACCTAATATGCCAAGAATTGGATTGTAATTTAAACTAGAAATCGTGTTTCTGTCTTGATATGATCAATTTGTATGATATCAGTCTGAGTGTAAAGTGGTATTTTTTTTTTGTCAGATCTACGTTCCGATAGGACTCGGCTTGATTGGAATACAAGAATGAAGATAGCAGCCAGTGCAGCCCGGGGATTAGCCTATTTGCATGACCAGATGAACCCACCGGTTATATATCGGGACTTGAAATGTTCCAACATCTTACTAGGTGAGGACTATCATGCTAAACTGTCAGATTTTGGGTTAGCAAAGGTGGGCCCACTTGGTGAGGATACACATGTCTCGACCCGAGTGATGGGCACATACGGGTACTGTGCCCCTGATTATGCAATGACTGGACAGCTTACCTTTAAGTCAGATATTTATAGCTTCGGTGTAGTACTCTTGGAGCTCATTACTGGGAGAAAAGCAATCGATAATACCAAACCTGCAGCAGAGCAAAATCTTGTTCCATGGGTATGTTATCTTTCTCTTCAAAGTTATCTATTTCGGAAATGAAAGAGTTTTACATTTCGCCGGTCAAATTTAAATATTTCTCCTTTATGATATCAATATATAACTACGATTGAATGAACAGAACGTTTTATCATGTTAGAATTTATTTCAGGCCCGACCATTGTTCAAAGACCGTAAGAAATTCTCTCAAATGGCAGACCCAGTTCTTGAGGGCGAATATCCTGTGAGGGGACTTTATCAAGCTCTAGCCATAGCAGCAATGTGTCTTCAAGAGCAACCCAACTTGAGACCACTTGTGGCTGATGTTGTCACGGCTCTGAACTATCTTGCTTCTCAAATATATGATCCCCAAATTCACCCTGTTCAAAGTCCTTGGAGGGGTTCTCGTAAATCAAGATTAAGATATAATGATGAGAGGAATGCTAACCAGAATGAAGTCTAGTTTTGTCACAACAGGTTTTATGTTTGGTTTTTAAGTGTTTAACTTATAAGGTACATAATACACATGGAGGAATATCTCCATTTTTTTTTAGTTTTCCCAGTTATTTTTGGATGTAAATGAGAATCATTGATGCGGCATATAATACAATAGATGAGTTTTTTTGGTTGAAATGTATGGCATGATTAGAAGATAAGTTTGGTAAGATGAGTTTCCCGTCTTTCCTATCCGGTATCTTTTTCATAGAGTTAAAAGTTCAAATTGCCAGTAACTAGCAGATTTTAGCATTCTAGTTATATGTCCCTAGTTTTCAAGAGCTAAACTTTAAGCATTTTAAAAGTTTTTTTTAGAAGAAAAAGTGATGCAGTTGAGTTGGGTGATGATTTGTACTGCCAACCAAGTTATGCATTCGTAAAATAATATGCATAATGTACAAATCACACACTTGACTTCTGGTAAATGAAATTACTAGCATCTTGTGTTACTAAATGCATGAATCTAACTCTTTTTTCTTCTTTTTGTAAGTTCCAATCAACTAATCTAGTACTACCTTGATTGCAAAAATAATTAGTTGTTGGTATAACTAGGTGGAGCATGGGTCATGGACATGGCACAAAACAGCCACCATAACCGGGTTGTATGGTTAATCAAAAACCTTACCCATCAAAGTTTGGTTAGTACTTGATCGTTACTGGGTATGTCTTGGGTCGGTTATTAGTTAACCATCGATTAATAATTACTTCTCTTGGTAGAATAAAGGTGTTTGCAAACTATGCTAAATTCAACCTTGTTATACACATATTGTAATATCATTAAAGGTGCAAGTAATGAACAGTGGCTGCTGGCTCAACAGCCTGCCAGCCTGCTTGACTTTTTTTTTTTTTTTTACTTATATTCTTTCATTGTTTTGTTGGTTTTTTAATAGACTTTTTGCATTTGTACACATTGTAGAGTACCAAATCTTTCTTGGTAAAAACTCTTTCTATTCAGTTCAATTAAGTTGATTTGGTTTCCTTGATCTCCATAGCCAAGCTGAAATATTCGACTGTTGAAATTCCATATATAGACCATCGTTTAAGTGACTAGGTCAGTTAATTTGGTTTGGTAAAATCAATTAGTTCAGGTCATGGTTCACTTAAATCGGTTGCTCTCCAATAGGTATAACATGGCAGATACCCTTAAAAACATGAATAAGAAAATATGTAAAGAATATCTATAATCATTCATAGAAGTACAATACAATGTCTTGTTTTCTTGCTCAAGTTTACAAAAAAATGGTTCTCATAAAAACAAAACGAGGAATATAAACGACCCAGCAAGCTGCTAATATCATAAGTTCATGTGATTTGTTTCACAGTATATGTTGTTGACTAGGCACAGCAGCTGGAAATATTTAAATCCTTGTGAAGTCAGGGCTTGTTTAAGACTGTTGGCATTGATTTTGGTCCCTTTTTGCCACTGAAATACATGATGGCAGTACACATAATAACCATGGAATATATATATATACATAGTACTTTACACCTCAATGACCTCATTTTCTCCACAATGACCAACCCATAAGTACATAATTCCTTCCTTACTTGAAGGTATAACTCTACAACAATCCTTTCTTGGTGCCTGCAAAGGATCAACAAAGAAACCAATTGGTCAAACCGGTGAAACTACAGATGATGCGTTGCCACTGTTGACTATGCTAATTTGTGTTTTCCTAACATGGCGCGATAGTATGATTGACGTGGTGCTAATTAAGGATTAGGGCGCTTTCTAAATGAAAGATTTTATAAAGTTTGATCTTTTGAAGAATTTTTCTAAAAAGTAACCCATTGAACAAAGTAACATGGTGTGTCAAGGTTCATAAGTATAAGATTGTAGATGTACCCGTTGCCAACGATTTGGATCTTCCCGCTTCAAAACAACAACGGTATGGATTTTTGCAGGAGATTCCATCTTCCACTTGCACCGAGGGGATCGTTGTCTATGAATAGTATAGATCCCAATGATCTGCTTCCTAGCTTCGTCATACCATGTTGAATTCACATAGAACACAAAAGGCTTTTGACATGGGTGACCTGAGATAGGCCGGGTATTGAATGCATATGCTGTAAAATCAAGAACTTTGTACCAGTTGATGAATGTTCGACTGGGAGTTTCAAGTTCTCTTGGAGAAAGTATTCCTCTAATGATTTGTACCGTGAAACCCCACGATACCAAGATGGACCATTTTCGTTTGTTGTCGTAGCAGATAGATTGTTGTATGAGACTGGCGGAGTCATATTTAGCAGATTCAAGTAAGTGCTTGAGGGATTTGACTCTGTCCATTCCAGGGAAGATCGGGTCGACTACATCAAAGTGGTGCAGTGAGACTAATGGAGTCACTGGATGGCCTGACAGTAAACCCAAGAGGTTTCCATACAAATCATTCTGCAAAATCGCATTTCTATGTTAATAACTTACTGATGAGTCAAGCTGGTTCATGTCTTACATATAACACTTAAAATGGGCCAACCGAAATAATCTAGTTAAAAGTGTAACCAGCAAAATGGGTAAAACGGGTGAAGCAGGTTTAAATTCACGTAAACGCAACCTTCTAAATTAGCACATCATTCTGAAATATTACATGTTATTCTAGAAAATTTTACCATCATTATCGACATAGTAGTAGCTTATATGAAACATTTTAAAAGTAATATAGAACAGAAAGTCCAAAATTGTTTCCCATCCTGACCTGACCTGACCCGACCCGCTTCAAGTAATACAGTCTAAAATTGTTCGCTCGGGTTACTATACTCGATACCTTTATCTGAACCCATTATCATGCCTACCCATCTTACTCGATTCTAAACAAACAGTTTATCGAATGACACCTTAAAAACTTACTTGATGAAATCCGGGTTCTCTTGTGAGGGGGACATTAAGCTCAGCCATACAAGCTTGCATTCTATCATCACTTCCATACAAACCAGGATACCTTTTAATACACCTATCTTGCATCTTTGCCAACTCTTTTACCAAAGGATAACTAATAGCAAATCCACCACCACCATATGCCATTGAATATGAAAAAAATATATTCTGAAAATGACTTTCAGATGAACTCCCAATATAATAAAACTGCTTATGATCATACTTATTCAAAACTCTAACAATATTCTCCACAACAAAAACAGTGTCATCATCTCCCATTACAAACCAACGTACGTCTGGCATCCCTAACTTCAACGCTTCCGATACTATTCTTGATATACGAATTGCTGACCTATGACCTTGTCGGTTTGTGTATGGGAATTTTGAAGTGTCTTGTGAAATGTGGATATTGGGTAAGCTTTCGTTTGGTTTGATCTTTACTTTTTTGTCTAACCAAACCGTCCCACGAGTCTCCCCCGGCCTCCACCATAGTTTGATGTATTCTTTTCTTGAGTCCCATAGTTTAGAGGATGCAGCAATGCAAAAGGCAATATGTTTGAGCTCGGTGTCATAACCCGTTTTAGAAACATTGGCTTCGGAGAGTTTAACTAGGGTGGCGTGATCCTCGTTGGTGTCAACGTTAGGATCTTGGCACTTGATATTGGCGGCAAAGTGTGAAGGGTAAATAAGAAGTTTGGAAGAGTATAAGAGGTAGAGCAAGAGAAGGAAAATTAAAAGCGACGGAAGGGATGACCGGATGGTGTTCGTGATGGCTGAAGGAGGGCGGTTTAGGGTAGGAGAAGAGGTCATTATAGTCGCGGTGGTGGTTTTGGTAGGACACTAAAAGTGAGGTGGTGGAGTATGGTGGTTGCATGGTTCTCCGTTGTTGAAGCTTTGTGTTTTAGGGTGAATGACGTTTGTATGGACAAAATTGTTTTGTCAAGGAGTGATGTTCGGATCTTGATATAAGCAAAGAACTAGTCAACTTCCAAAAATATGTACACCTTTACAATATGCCTATAAAACCTAACAGTATGCATTTATTTACTTTCTTGGCTGTTTCTTTCCTCAACTAGTATAAATGGGTTTTTTTCACTCATAACCATTTGTTATGTTTATGTACTTATGTTCGTTTGCCTTCTAGAGTACCTAGCAGACATGCAACGCAAAGATCACACGCTAAGCAAAGATGTTGGTCACTTGGTTGATGACTCATTAACCTATAGCTTGTCGTTAAGAACAAATGTATAATGTGGGGGAAAGAAATTAACATCTGCAGTGGTTATGATAGTATTTTATATAAAAGCTTACAACTTATATTATTACTAAGTTTCGGATTTAATATTTCAAAATAAATAATACTCTTTTACATGTTTCTGATGTCAAAAACAATTATATTACAAAAGGGGCACAGAAAGATCACATAAACCCTCTCAAATATAGACTTCTAAAACCATCTTTGTTCTTTGAAATAATAACTGAGCTGCTATCTATGTACATATCTAGTACAAGTATACATAATACCGAAAAAGTAATAGAGTTATTCCTCCAACAGTCCAACTGCAGCCTTTGGATGCAATTCTTCACGTACCAAACTTTGTGTCTAGTATGCATGCCTCTGTTTGATCAAAATTGTTCAATAGTTTTGCTCATTATCGGCTTAAGATAAAATGCCACTTGATAACTTTTCCAGCTTAAATGGAGGAACCCTGTAAACAAATAATATAAGAAACTGAGTCGCATTCAAAAGACTAGCATCTCGAAAACAACATTAAGACACCAATTGCATGTCAAGAACACATAATTGCACCACTTGTGTTTTGTGGGTGTACCTTTGCTGAACTCCAATCATTCCTGTGCCTGTCTGCATTGGTACGCCCATGATAATACATTCAGTAACGCCTTCAATCTTGTCTACTCGCCCATTTACAGAAGCATTAAAAAGATGATCTGATGTCTTCTCAAACGAAGCCAACATCAGCACACTTTCTTTCATTTTCTGAATGCCAAATCTGGTGATCCCCAAAACTTCCCCCTATATTACGTTTAGTCCATTTGACAAGTTAGCGTGTAAATTGCATTCTTTAGCAACAAGATCATTACAAATATAACATAGCAACTAGATGCAGCAAATGGCTATTTA
>JANDBE010000047.1:27174762-27187587 GCA_024320915.1 Erigeron philadelphicus | reverse complement strand
CTCATTCCATGACTTTCCATGGTATATTGGATCTCTTTAATAATGGACCTTCTTGCAGCTTCAATGCCAAGTGTGCTCTGTACTTCAAGAATATGATTACTAGTGGTTTCAAGTCCATTAATTCCTTCCACGCCCATGACCGATTGAAGCCCCGTTCTATAATTTCCACAAGATTGCATTTATCAGCATATAACAGAAGGTAGTTTGACAGTCCATGGACTTCAATGATCAATATAGTAATTTCAGGTTGACAAAGTAACTATAACATAAGATTATGTCACCTGCTGAAATAGTATTGATCATAATTTACAACACTTGTGGTTGCACAGAGGTCACGCTTATTACTATGAGTTAAATACCTAAATATCCCTAAAAAAGGTGAACGATATAGAACTGTTCTGACTTCTGTGGACCAAAATATCAGTTAACTGTAATAATACTAATGAGGAAAAAAATAACGCTGCTTTGTAAGTTGTAATAAAGAGTATGTTGCATTGCATCTATTCTGCAGCATCCTACAAACATATTGTTCCATTCATTTTGGCAAGAGTATGATACAGTAAACTTACCCTTCGACGAGCAAGTTAAACTTGTCCCGCTCCTTCTTTTTGTTTATTACAGCTCGTCCAATAGTACCTATGCCCTGGAACATATGATGTGTACTTCATCTTAGCAGGTCCAAATTAGCATAACATTAAAAGTTAATTTGTTTTATTCAAACAGTAATAAGGGTTGAAAACCACCTTCACAACGACTGTCGAAAGCCTATTTCTGAGCCAATGGAGATCAAAATTAAGTTTATCTCTGTCATATACAGGCTTAATTTGAAGTTTTTTAGCATCCAAAACAATGATATTCTGCATACAGAGCAAATATTTCAGAAATAACTTAACATGGACGTCTCCCAAATAAATATAAAGGGATCTTACAGCTTCCTTTAGTTTGATTTTAGGAGTGTTTAGTATTGATTCTTTTACGGTATATGCATCTATAGAGAGTTGTAGGGCTTCTATTGTTTTCTTGTCAAGACTAATGACAATAGAAGCGGATCGCAATCCCATCACTAACTTTATACACTTCGCAACCTGTATACGCATATGAAAATTAAAGGTTAATACAGCATTTGTACTATTTGAAGTGGTAATTTTCACAAATATATTTGAGAATGGTCTATTCAGAATACATTTTCTCACTAACTGGAAAAATAGGCTAAATACAACAACAGCTTAGACGTGAAGTTAAAGGAGAGAGGTCAGCGCGTCGAAAGTCACCAAAGTATATTTTAATAAATAATACATCCTAAATAACTCTACTGAAAGAACCGGATTATTATAATAATCATACAACCTTTTGCAATCATATTCGACGCACTAGACATCTATATCCAATCCTTTTTGCCAAGCTCTAGATGGTACACATGTCAGATTTTCAAGTATTACATGAATACAAGACCAAGCACTAACAACACTTCAATTTGGAATTTGACCTTAGATACGTACGAGTAATAACTTGTAAGAAATTATCAAACCTGGCCCAGAAGAGTTCTTTCCATTTGGCCTTTTACCAGCTTGGCAAATGATAAGTTATCATTGGATTTGAGCTTTGCGGTAATGACTGGTGTGCTGATTTTCTTGGCTGCATTTAAAATTTCCCTGATACGGGGAACCCCAAGAGTGACATCTATTAAAGAGTTAAGTAGCATAGCCCTCTATATGTACACGGGAACTCTAGAAGCATGAGCAAAATATATACTGTGATTAAATGAAATTCATAGAATAGGATACTCATGCTTGCAACACCAGCAAAATGAAAGGTTTTCAATGTCATTTGTGTGCCGGGTTCTCCAATACTATGAGCACCTATTGAACCGACGTTTGTTCCAGCATCAATCCTCTTTTGATGGTAACGAGAGATGCAAGTATTTAAGAACACCTGTACAGTTGATGCAGATTTTTACAGCACATACAATATTCATATGAATTATTCTGGAGATAAAATGATAGTAGGGTCCACCAATATAATGGATCAAAGTCCAAACTCCACGATACACTACACACCAAGATCTAAAGCATATCAAATACCTGCAGCTGCTGACAAGTAATGCCAGATATGCTTTGAGCTACACTTTCTATACTTCCAGATTCTTCGCCATTAGTTTGTCCACCATGCATTTGAAGTGCTCTCGTTGTGACTTCTAGTGTCATGGCAAACTTTTCAAGAAATTGTTTTAGTTTCTTCCTGAAGTCCTCAGAGCAGCCCCCTTCTGGAGTCATATCACGCATTGAAAGACGCTCCTCAACCACTTCACGGATCTCTGAGGAAGACATGCCTTTATGTTGTCCAGCAGGACATGTAGCCTTTCACAAAAATGTTATTAGATATGAACCAAATATGACAATATGTATGGATATTAAGGAAGTGAACTCGGGGGCAAACCTTGGCCTTCATCAATAACCTATCAAAATTTAGAGGAAATCCTGCCTTTCCTTCCATTTGAGACGGGTCCATTCCATCACCACCATATGTGAACTGTACAATACATGCACTCGCATCCCTTACTGTGTTGTCATAGTAAACAGACAAGTCTTCTAATCCCTTCATTAGTTTTCGGGACAGATAACCCGTGTCAGCCGTCTTAACCTGCCATTATAGAGTCAATCCAGCTATTAGAACACTGATTCAAGAGCATATCCTTACTAAAGGTGACAATTTGAACCATACACTGATGACACGGGTCAACTTAAGTGAAGTTTAAATAATAAAAGGGAAGATGTCAAAAGAGTAAAATAAAAGATGAGGTTATAGGGAAACAGGTGACGTCACGCAGGTCAAAAGTTGCCTAAAGTATTAACTTTAATGAGTAAAGCCCATATGTTATTTGATTTTAAAAGTTCCATTAAATGAGATAGTATAAATTTTGTATTTTATTAGAAAGAATGATTTGTAATAACAAGATATATGACCAGAGAGTTTCAGATCTACCGGGCCTGGTTTGCACCAAAATATACCAATTGTTGACCTTTTAGCCAACCGGCTCGGCCCATCCATTTTTCCCTCTACCTTTTAAACCCCACAAGAACTTGCGCTAACATTAACGAACATGTAATTAGTTTAAAGTTGAGCAACAACAGTGGACATGCTTTGAGGATGTCATGAACAACCAACCAAATCAAACTACAAGGACAATCTTACAGCTGTATCCACAAGCCCTTCTCGCCCTCCCATCGTGTGGAAGAAAAACTCAGTAGCCCTTAAACCACTATAGAAAGAATTTGCTACGAATCCCTTTGCCTGCAATGAAGAAAAGAAAAGGGGAAGCAGCAGTTAAACCTTAAGAGCTGGCATCTTGTGGATCTGTTACTATTTTCAGTTAACAGAAGTAATACTTATCACAGTTAAGAGTGTGACCCTGTGGCCAATGAAAGTTTAAAAGACCCCTAAAGATTACAAGAGTGGAGAACATACAGCAGGGGTCTTTGACTTCCTCGGGAAATGGGGAAGACTTCGATCAATAAATCCATTTGGAGCACGTTGGCCTCCAACTGATTGCTGACCAACACATGCAATCATCTGACTGATATTGATAGGTGATCCTTTGGACCCACACTGAGACATAATTAAGGGGCTATTTCTCCAATGTAGTTTCTCCATACAAACCTGTTAAAATAATCATCATCAGTTCAAAGAAAGGGTTGTGTTGTGTATGGGTTGATCTGGGTTATTATTATTCTGAAGAATCAAAAGGGTAAAGTACTGAAAAATAGCTTATAAGGAAACATGTAACTGGTCTTTTACAATCAAGTGATACCTGTTTAAATATTTCAAAGTCAACAAAACTACCAGAAAGGCGGTTTTGCAGACTACAAGGACATTAAAACTAGAAAACTTTAATAGGTATGACAATATAATTTTGAATTTTTATCTATTCTATTTAGCAATTATAAATAGAGTATAACACTTCAATACATAAAACATTTAATATAAAAGTATAAGCCGATTGAGCATAATAAAAATTATAAATGTAAAAACTTGACTAGGGACCAAGAGTTTGATAGTAAAAACACATATACATGAAGCATAAGCCCATTGCTGTTCACTAAATAAAAAGATTGACAACAGAAACAGAGAGAAAAAAAAATGAATTATCATACTAATAGTAACAATAATATTAAAATAATAATAGCAATAATCATGTTAATAACAATGATTATGATAACAATAATAGTAAAGTTATTACTATGAAAAACTGTAAGGATGAAGGTAAAGATGTACTATAGTTCAGCAAATATCACACAATATTGGCATAAAACTTCTGCAAGAAGCGGAAGAGTATCTTTTTTATATTGTATGTTCCCCTTATCAATTGGAAAATGAAATACTAGATTCATCTTTTTGCAAAAAATATTGCTTTAAATATGCAAATGTTAATATATTTTATTTTAAACTGATGTGCATCATCTTCTGTACATCATACTTAACTATTCATAAGGTTCTATCAGAAAGAACTCCTGCATAATTAGTAATTTTCATTTCTACGAATGTGTTTTCCTTGTTTTGGGTAATATCTATGATTGTTGAGAATTAATTTTAGAGATTGCCTTCTTCTAAAAATATGACTAAAAGAACAGTAGAGGGCACTGGGACAAATGGTTGTAAAGATTCGGAAGTTTGAAACAGATAATGAACAGATACAATCCTTAATCATTGGCAGTTGACAGAAATAGCATAGCCAGTTACCTTTCCAGTTTCATCTCTGATCTTATTTAAGACACCGGTGATCTCAGCTTCAAGTGTCTGGGCAGCATTACAACCTGGCTGTAACTTGAGCTTTCCTTTATTAAAATCGAGAATGAAATTATCACATTTGTTATTCCCTTCAGAAATAATTCTATGAGTGTTGTCATTCAAATTATCCCCAGGTTGGACATCATCAATACCAATTGAAAATCCATGATTTCCTATCCAGCGAGCACTGCATAGAAAATAATCTCAGCAGGTTTCCATATAAAGAGACAGAACACACACCGTTTTATCAAAGGACGTGATGATTAAAGTTGTGGAGATATTTTGAGTTGAAAAATCACAATAAAAACCAGCATACAGTATATACACAAATATTATTGATTATTCAGCCTTATTAGATTCACAAAATGAAGCCACTTGGTAATAACAGCATACCTTAGTTTTGCTAAGCGGTTCATACAAGAAGCAGCAGCATGTGAATTGTAATCCCTGAGAAGAACCGAGTAAAGTCCATCCTTGTTGCCATTACCTATGCAGATATAGAAGATAGATGCAGAAATACATTAAGTCATGCTTGCAACAAAGTGCTCCAAGCATCATCAAGAAATAACATTTAAAGTTTTATTTAAGAAAGAAAACAATATGATCAGATCTTTTCAGCTTTTTAACTCCATCAAACAAACATGAACATTACAAAGTACATGTCAAGGGAAGATCAACGATACTCGCATATTGTTAACTCAAGCTTCAGGCCTTTAGTATACAAAAGTACATTCTATTTTCTACCCACTACATAATAACTAATTTACTTCTGGATGAACACTCTCTCCAAACAAACATTACACATAATGCGTAAGAAGCGCATTTGGGATAGTCCTAAGCACACTCACTAATAGAGCATCAAAAAGTTTTGTGAGTCCATCACTAGTTATGTGGTTGTGGTGATGACATACTTATCCGTTTCCATGTTGTTTATCAAGTAGAATACAGATCTAGAATCCTCAGTGTATTCCTCACATGCTTTTGAAATTAGCATGGTATTAGAAGTTCAACATATTTGAAAAAAAAGAAGTAACTTCATTAAGATATATAAATAACACACATATATAGCAAGTTGCAATGCTTAAAAGCTCAACAGTATTCAGAAACTCCTTCTCTGCACTAGTGGCAGAGGCAGGGTATGTGCAGGTATGATTGGCAGAGATAAAGGAACCAACCTAAAGTGGCCTTCCCAAGTTGTCCACTAAGAAGTTCACTATTGTGGATGTAGATATAACCATCATTAGGGCACATTGTCTCGTAAGGCTTGTCCCTTTTTCCACTTGGCTTCGTGTAACTCTTTTCAGTAACAGTGAGATTCAGATAAACTTTCATATCTGCATGTGGGCGCAGCAGTACACTAAACAACTGTTTACCGGTCCAGAGCTCTATTGGCTGGAAGCAAAAAAAAGGTCGATGTCAAACAACAGAAAAATATATGCAAATAAAGGTATACAGAATTCAAAATCATTATTCCACAACTAATAGCAATGAAAAATATATGGTGTGAATTCTATCTTCTTGCCTTAACTATAGCAGGAGTGGGTAAATCGAGAATATCCATCCCGTCACCCATATAACAACACATAAGGGAAAATGAAGCACGATCATAGAATGTGTCCTTCCTTGTTATAAGAAAGGAAGACGTCAAAAAATCTTGTGTGGATGCAACCAAAATCTCCCCATTCTTTGGCGTGCATAAATTGTTTTGCACCTGCATTAAGGTTTTAAGCAGCAATATGAATCATAGCAAATCTAGTAGAATATATTGAACTCATTTTTGGATAGAGAATCTTGTACCTTCACTTAAAGCCAATCATGGACATGGAGCATTACAGTACATTATAAAACAAAAGGCAACAACAGCCTGATGATAAATACAACCTCTAGCTATTGGGACTTTAACAAGGAAATTATCTCTATAGTACTTGACCGGAAGAAGTTATGTGTTAACTAGATTTTAGTCCCATTTATACACACGGTTAAGTTAAAGTAGCGGCATTAGAATATTTAGAATTAGTTTTATGTATAGTGGTATTTTAGACATGCAGATACATCCTTCAATTTTAAAAGTCTCCACTTTCTATCAGGTATATAGTTAAATAAGAATTGTGGTATTTTATGCATAGGATGTTTTCCCCGTTATTTTACTCCTATAATCAATCCTATTTAATGGTAGATTTGTACTCATGCTTCGCACTTCACACCATATTGTTACCAAATGGAACTAGTGAGACAGTTATTGAACAAATAAACAAATAAAAACCTCCGCCTGCCATTTAGTTCCTTTTATGTTTAGATTGGGTAAAATAACTCAGTTACAACGCACAGTAGCCGATGCAAATTGCAAATAAGACGTCATATCTAACAGTGTATAAGTTCAACTTGAAAGAGGTAACATGTTAACATTTTCATTGTTCCAAGGCACGTCATGATTGAGGTGTAACTCTTCTGAAACTATGAAATGCAGATCACAGACAGCGCCTGATATATTATGCATAACAATTGATATTTTAAACCTGAATAGCAAGAGAAGAAGTTCATAGAGATAATTACCCCCATTAGCAGAAGAGCCTCTGTCCTAGCTTCTTCTGTTTGAGGAACATGCATATTCATCTCATCACCATCAAAATCGGCATTGTAGGGATTACAAACAGATTCATTGAATCTCAAAGTGCGCCATGGCATAATCCTTGCCTAAATATACCAAAAGAAAAAACACTTGGCTAATGAGATAGTTAAGTTGCAACGTTTATTGCATAGAAGTTTCATCACACTCACCCTGTGACTCATGATTGACATGCGATGCAAACTGGGTTGCCTATTAAAGAGAACAACATCGCCATCAATTAAATGGCGGTCAACTATGTCACCACATTTCAACTCATCAGCCAATCGCTTCCTGGCATTGATACTCAACGACCTGGCAGAAGTACACTTCATAAAATTATGTTCATTTATCATAACTCAAAAGATTTCAGCACCGATAATACTTACATCATGGTACCATCTGGCTTTCTGATATGCTTGGCACCAGGGTATTTTAAAGTTCCGTTACACACAGCCTGTCTCAATCTCTCCATATTGTGATGTGAAACACGCTCAGGGTAAGTCAAAATCCGTGCCATTAAGATAGGAATCGCAACCTAGACCAAGTATTTAATCCAAAAGAATTAGAGGTTGTAAACTGCTAATGGGGTTGGGAGTTGGGGACAGGCCTGCACGTGCTCCACTTAGAGCGGCTATGTGTATAGGGGCCCGGGTAGAACTAGTGTCTATATTTTGTCCCTCAATTTCTTAAATTCAATAATATTTAATGTATTAAATATATTTAAGAGAACTGTGTTTCTGAAGTACTAATATTTTTAGATTATATAATTTAAGAGGCCTTTTGATCCGCTCCCATTTCACATGTTTGATTTTTAACCAAGTTTTCAAAGTTTAGCCATCTGCAAGTTAGAGGTATGCATTAACCCACTTCCAGGTAGATGGGTAAATTTGGCGAAACTCCAAAAGAAATCAATACTTTAATATAAGTATTCGAGATCAGAAACATTAAACAAAAGAGGCATGTGTCCACACAGATGATGAAATACAGAAGAGAAATGAAGAAGCAAGCAAAAGAGGCCGGACCTCTGTAATCTTTAGATTGGGGTCGGGAGAGATAACTGTCCTGCCAGTATACTCAACACGCTTCCCAGACAAATTCCCTCGAAAACGTCCTTGTTTCCCTTTCATGCGCTGAACAAGACCACTTATTGGTTTCGGTTGTTTCTGAAATCTAGCAAAATCAGGTGGAACACGAACATCACTGTTTATATATTGTGCAACCGAAAGCTGCAGATGTTCCCAGGGTTCCTACAAGAACATCATCATAAGAAATAGCTTAGTCAAAAGTCTAGTTCATCTACTTTAACTCTTCATAACAGGGTATAAACAAATAAAACATATGTTGGAGAAGATACAATATTGATAATATGTAGTGCTAGGTAAATTAGCATCTATATTCGGTTTAAGGTTTGGAAATGCAGCAAGTAGTATCCTGTCCAGATTGGAAGTTCCATTTCAAGCAAAACTTGGCATCAACAAATATATTATTATTTGAAAAGATTAATAAGAATTAATAAAGCTAAGAACAAATGCATACCAGGCCTTTGATAGCAAAACTTGTATCTGTTAACATCTGGTGAACAGAAGCATTAAATTCTATAATTTTTCCCAATCTCTGGGTAATATCATTCTCATTGCTGCAAGATCCAGGATCGACTCATTAGTGGAGGTACAACTTCAAATGATGCAAACCCCATACATTGAAATACAGAAGTTGACAATTTTCTTCTCAATGTTCAAGCATATTGACTGTCAATTTACAACAATAATTTAAAGAACGCCTGTTTAAATGCTTAACTAGATAAGCAAACAAAATGCAAACTGATTAATTAGAACTCAATTTAAGGTGCAGCTTTGACATCAAATATCAAGTGCTGAAAGGTGAAATCTTAGACCGAGTTAAGATAACTCATCATTTAACTTTGTGATTTTCAATTGCTTCATATGGAGAGACAAACAATGTAATTGCGGGCACCCACACTTGATGTGAGAGGATATGAAGATCAGACTCAGAAAATAAGAACAGAATGAAGATAAAGATCAAACAAACTGGCCCTACACAGCTGATTAACTACAAAATTGGACCGATTAAAAGGTGAAACCGCGTATAAGAACATTAGCACAAAACAGATAACAAAAGAAGAACTATATATCAATTATATTAAAAAAAAACAAAACTAAAAAAAATTTATACAATCCCTCTGCACCAACTTCCAACATATAAGACCATTTATTGTTTTTCTTTTTTTCCTTTCAGGTTCATTCAGTTTGCTAAAGAGAATGAACTTTAGAAGTGGAAGAGCTGACTTTTCATTAAGAGATTATAGTATAACACACCAAAACATCCTTCATATATGATAAAAAAAAAAAAAAAGATGCCCAATAGCTAAAGCAGAGACAACTTATACAAGAACATATCAATAATATAATAAGGAGACACAGAATAGCTAGGTCGAATAAAACTTGGCTTTGTGAGATCACAACCCTTTAGTCAGGGTAAACTTAATTTCGTTTAATAATGGACAATTAAACTATATAGGAAGAGGCAGAGCTACATCCATCACCAGAGGTAGAATAAAATAAAATGAAGGCTTTGTAACCTTGCATTAAAAAAATAGTAACGACATAACAAAAAACAAATAAAATATCTCACATATAGTAAGCAAGCTTTGATTAGAGTTCACCTGGTTGTCCCCCCGTCAACTTTGACAGAAGGACGGATAGGTAATGGAGGAACAGGAATGGTTGATATAATAAGTTTTTCAGGTCTATCAGCAAGATAGAGCAGATCACAGTCCTGTAACAGAAAAATATATGTATATATATGAGTGTGATACGACTCAGAAGTAACCTTCCACAAATATATGACCAGCGCAGCATATCACCAAATAGTTAACATATGGTCGATAACAGTGGATATACTTGACATTTCGATAAGATAAAGAAGAACAGCAACTTGTGTGCTAAAAATAAATATCTGAACTAATAAAGTAACATTTTGGTGACTCAAACCCTGCTCAACCACATTACTTATAGTTAGAGTGACAAAATATATACAGATAATCGCCACTTGAAGCCAAAAACAAAAATACAACTAAGACAAAGACTTTGAGACTTTTACTTGCAAGAACAACAAAAGCTTGCACTTAATTTAATTTCTACATTTTTTTAGTTCTTTTCCTACTTTCCTCTGTTTCCTATCTTCATGGCTCTTTCGGTTTTTTGTTTTCCTTGATTTTATATTTTCTTTTATTTAATATTATTTGTTTTCTATCATATACCTCCTTTTTAGAGTTTATCTTTTACATGTAGGCTCTATGTTTCTGTTTCACTAATATTTGGTAAGGAGAGAGTGGAGGTCAACTAGTGCCATAGAACATAAAGACTATACCATATCCAGCATCTTCTTGAAAAGTTTAAGAACTTTGTCAGGATTTAACATAGAAGACATGTTAACAGGTGTCCTCTTCTCCTTCATGTTAGAAATAGCATCATCGGACTCCTTCAAAGTATTAACTTGAACTTTGCTACGATCATGTATCACTCCCACAGTTCCAACAGCTCTTTTCACTATACCTGAAATGTGTTATGAATATTAAGATACCAATAAAGAAAATTCACTTAAAAAGTTTCAGCATCTGCAACCTAATCTCCATTATGGAGTCGAGTTCATATTCTCTTACAATCTACGTAAATTTTTAACAATTCAATAAATTTCAGAGCCACATATGACAAATAGAACATAAAGACTACACATATGGATGTTTTTTTAAAAAGTAATTACCCTAGTGTGTAGAAAGAATTGGAGAGTGGAGACTTAGGACAGATACTGAAAACATGCCCAGGTACGTATATGCTTACCCTACAACAAGATATTATACCAAACCAGATAAGAACCAATGTGCTTATTTTAACTTATGATCTTATAATCAACTCACGAAAGATTCCTAAATTAAACCAAAATGATGCCCTAAGTACAATATACCTACATTATTGTGCCTTGGAAGATCACCCCTACCTGAAAATAGCAAGGTAACTATAGTTGCAGTGCTGCCAGTGCAAGCTAACTAAAAGGAACCAAAATTTGTAAAACAAGTCTAAACCACCATCAAACTCATATTCTATTTCTGCAAAATGTGTAATTATCAAGAGAGAGATCACCTTTTAGCTTACATTAATTTCTTAAGGAATTATGGTACAGTCATGTTAATCTTTACAATAGATTTTCCATTACTTGTATGAATAGAAAGAAAGAATCAACAAACTGCACTGCACTGCACTAGGGAAAAATTATTGACTTTTTGATATATGTGAACACAGATCAAAAACTTAGAAAAGATAGAAGATAGGGTAAGTGTTGAACCATTTATATAACCACATCTGGAGCATGTCACCGCCTTCTTACTACTTGCCATAGCAGTGCACCTTTTAACTACCTTTTTAAAGTTGTCATTCTTCCTCAAATGATCTTTTTGAGTTCTCATCTTCTTTAAGTAGTCGAGACGTTCGTCCTCCACCAATAATATACGGGAACAAAACTGAAAGGGAAACAAAATGGGAAGATGAAGGGTAAAGGGTAAAGAAGAAATATGACGTAATTAATGTCAAATTCACAAACAGCAGTGTAATCGAGCCGAACCAACTTGCGGGCTGCTCAAAACTGACTCAAAAGAATATTAAAAAATAAATCAATTTAAATCGAGCCTTGAGTAGACTTTCGAGTCAGTCTCCAGCAGTAATATACCCAAACCGTAAAGCTCGCAGGGCTTATCAGCCATAGATTCCCTGAACTTTCTTTTAAAAGATGCATATCCCCACACAACTAAAAGCAAATACAAAGCAAAGCCACAATACCTTGCATATGCACTTCAAAATGTCCACAATGTGAGCTAGATATCCCACATTGAAAACCGGCAGCTCAAGTGCCAAGTAACCAAAATGACCAGGACAAGTATCGAAAGACCCATGACAAGTCTCACATGTGCCTTGCTTGTGTGGAGGACCCTGAAATATCAAAATAGATGCTTTCATAACTTCAAAGACAAGTAACATAGTAAGACTAGATACTACAGTAAACCAAGCAAGTACCAAGCCATGTAGGATAAGTTGCGATGTAAAGATATACCAATACAATTTCAGATCCAATAAATATTTCAACAGAAAAAAAACACGCATATGATTCAGAAGAATAAGATATGTAGACGAGCCACTTGGTCAGCCCTCGTACAAATTTTTTTTTTTTCTCATGTGTCCGGCAAACAGATGTTATGATACTAATGTGTGTATTAGCCATCTTATGAACACTAAAGGAGATATCTTACGATAGTCAAGTGTTTTTAAACGTAACTACGTTCACCCCAAATACTATTATATGTATCTTATATTCTTACTTGATGTATTCGATGACTTCTTCATCATTACGTTTTGCTACTG
>JANDBE010000047.1:26599439-26611337 GCA_024320915.1 Erigeron philadelphicus | reverse complement strand
TCCATGTAGATGGCTGGTTCAGAAGATAATTACTACAACTTTTGTTTTGCTTTTATTGTCTAGGTTTATAGTTTTATTGGTGATGGATGGTTTGAGTTTGTCCAATCATTTACTTGATTCATTTATTTTATTTTCATGGGTTCTCCTTTCTTTTGAGGGGTACGTGAAGGCATTTACTTTGTAACATCTAAACCAACGGACATTCTGCCATGTTGTCTGTATTATTTGGGGAGTAATAAAGTTAACAAGAGATGACGGTCTTTACCGAAATTAAAATATGGGTGTGTAACATATTTTAAAAAGTCGTATACGTATGAGTGTGGAACATAGTTACCCTATCATATCCTATAACGTGTGGTTTATGGTTGTTTTTTTTCCCAAACATTCATTCAGTATGTAATATGAGTGAAACTTTATCGTATAATGGTAAAATGTTATACATACCTATAAGAGAGCATTTATAAGGCGTCATATGAGTTGTCATATGAGTTGTTGTGCATTTAAACTTTGGACCACGTATATGTCATTAGTAATAGTAGATACTGAGACAACTAGTACTAGTATTTGATGTTAAAGAGGTTGGCCGGTAAAAAGGAACAATTTATAACCATTATGTACAAGAGCATACATATCTTTTTACTACCTTATTTAACGTTAATTAGTGATGATGAAATACTTGAATCTACTGGTACATACGAAAAGCCCTCAATAATGATTTCATCGATGTATGCTACAACATAATAGAGACTACACCTCAATTCCGTTTCACCAAAAAACTGAAGAAAATCAGATTATTAGTAGATAATCAACCAAAATAGGACGATAGAATGAATAAATTTTAACGGTAGAAGTTACAACAATTCCGGCTACTATACTTTCGTAGTAGCATATTTCATACGTCTATTAGGAGTCATTGCCGGCTTCCATTCGAGTGCTATCTTGTATGTAAAACTCATGGCATTACACAAGGGCACTCAATAAAGAAACGTAGGCATCCAATTTATCAGTCAAAAATAAATTGAATCATAGGGTCAATATGCAAACTAAAGAAACTATTCTAAAAAGTAAATCGACAAATTGAGCAAGAGCAAGTGTTCCTTCAATGAATATACTACTAGTCACTAGAGAAGTTAAGATGAGAATAAGATATCTAAGTAGTACGTAGTTGTGGATGTAATTAAGGTTACTGATGAATCGGGTACAATCTTCACTTTTTTGAATTGCTTTACTCCTCCATTATATAATTTGTGTCTGTACGTAAGTATAATTTGATTAGAGAGACACTCTCTAAGCCTATATGGTCATAGCATGTGAAACAAACTAAATAAACTAAAGTTTGAAATTATCACATCCAAGTAAACAAACTAAAGTTAGAAATGACCCATGTTGTATTTGTTTACTTCCTATTATTCGTATCATAATGAGATTTGTTTACACGCACTTGTCTAAAACTAAATTAACCTAAAACTAGAGGTAAAAACTAAATGAAATCGCACTGAGTAGAAACTATAGACTATATGTTCAACTTTAGTCATAAAAATGGAACATAACTATGAAAGATTTAGAATGTCTGAACTATATTGTTTTTACATCAATTATTTACGTTAATCGTCAATGCTATCATCATCACCATCCTGTGCCGCTATCCCGCTATCGTCATATTGTGCAAGCATCATCTAATACTATACAAAGTGTCCCACTCCCAATGTTCTAAAATCATGAATTGATAGTACCTATTTTTCCCTTCAATCTCCTTAATTATTTAAATATCTTCACTTACTAATTACTATATATATAATACTTATTCATTTGACTTATCTTCTTATACAAAATACAATTATTATATCAATTTAGTTTTTTCATTTTTCGTAAAAGGGAATTAGCCTCTAATCAAATTTTCAAATATAGTAAGTATTCAGTTTTTTCAAATAACTATAATAATCAATTTTTTTACCTTAGTATTCAGTTTCAAATTAACGTCATCATTGTGTTGTTACCACCACATTATGCGGATTCCAATGTAGTGATATGATACACATCCATCTTGGAACAAATATGAAATATGTTGCTTCTAAAATTTTAATAAACATAATTTTTTTTTATTTTTTTTTAAAGTAAATTACATTTTTCGTCCCCGAACTTGACAGGTTTTGTAGATAATTGACTAAAGTGAAAAAATTACACGAACCATCCCTAAACTTGTCAAATTTTTGCAATTTTTACTCCGCAACCAAACGCCGTCAATTTGAACCGTAAAGTGAGGGGTAACTTTGTCATTTCATTATGTTCTCCTTCTATAACACTTTTATCTTCTTTTTATTTATCTTTTTCAGATTTAACACACTAAAACCAAAAAATAAAACCAAAAATGATAATTAACTCTTGTGATAATAACAAATCCATATCAAATCTAAAATAAAAAAGACATAACCTTTTGTTTTTTTCTCCCAAATCTTTCTACTTCACAAATCCACCTTTTCTTAAATTATGCTCATGATCCACTTAAAAGTCCATGTATGTATACAACTCACAGAAGAATGGGACGAATTTAAATTGTTCATAGATCCATTTATACAACTCCATTAACACTTCCGTGTTAATTCCATTCATCAGTTTTAAAACATCATCATCAGAACAAACGCAACTTACAATAACAACCAAATACCGATTTCTCATCTAATTTATTATCGCTACAAACCCACTTAAACTATGTAATCAATAAATGAGTTCCAATTGAAATTGAAACCCATATATGAAAAGTAAAAACAACATTTTCCAACGCATCGAAGTTTAGATCGGGAATGAAACAAGTAATGGTTTGGGTGACGATCGAAGTTTAGATCGGGATTTGCTCCTCGGCGACTTCTCCACATGAAAGTGGTGATTTTGACGGTGGTGGTTACGGATTTCTGATTTTTTGGTTTTAGTGTGTTAAATCTGAAAAAGATAACCAAGAAGAAGATAAAAATGTTATAGAAGAAGAACATAATGAAATTGACAAAGTTGCCCCTTACTTAACGGTTCAAATTGACGACGTTTGGTCGCGGAGTAAAAATTGCAAAAAATTGACAAGTTCAAAAGTGATTCTTGTAATTTATTCACTTTAGTCAATTATCTGCAAAATCTATCAAGTTCAAAGACAAAAAATTTAATTTTCTCTTTTTTTTTTTCAAAGTCCCAAACTCAAATTTTACTAGTTAAAACTAAATTCCAAATGGGTAGTTGGTTGGTGCACGTGCACCAATCACTCCGTGCCCCTTAATCAATTTTATCACATACTCGTATATTTTTATTAGTCTTAGTGTACAATACCGTGTATGCATCTTTAGATGAACGTTCTGACAAATGCAATTTGGTCATGAAGTTGCTGATGCTCATAAGTCCCACAAAAATGCAACTTAATGTAATTGAAAAATATATTACTGGAAATGTCAAGACACATAAATTGGAGGTTTGTAAATGTAATATTATCAAAGCCGTAACAGAAAGTTAAGAGTTGGTTGAGGTTACTAACGGGTTAGTTACATTACACATGATGTATAAATTATTTTCATTTCAACAAATGAAATACAAAAATTCCAGCAAATCCGACGTACTTCTCTGTTGTAACAAATTAAGGATGATGGTGAAACTGAAAAGACATGATCAATCACCAAAAACCCGAAGAAAATCAAATTGAAAGGTAGAAGTTACAAACAATTCCGGCTACTTACCTTTCATACTAGCAAATTTCACACGTCTCTTAAGGGTCATTGCCGGCTTCCATATAGGTAGAAATGTTCGGAAACAGAGATTGCAAACACATAATGTTTTCAAGTCAATGAAATTGTTTAGAATTTCAAGAAAAATATCCAGTAAGAAACTATAACAAATATAATCAGTTGGCTGCTGCCTGAGATTCCTTGAACTTCTGCGTTGTTCAGTTGTTTGTTACCAAACAAGAGTAATGTGCAAAAACAGACGAAAGGCGATGAATGTGTTTAATTCAATGCAGACAAAATAATACTTATGAACAACCTATAACATCCACATTTATTCACAAGAGTATAGAATTATAGGGGTTGATCTTCACAAACATAAAGGTTTGAATAATTTGGAGTACATTTCTAATGCAAGGTTGTATCTACAAAATAATACTTATGAACAACCTATAACATCCACTTCCAGCCAGATATTAGCTCCATTAATTGAAACGAAATATATACAATATTTTCATTGAACCACCCGTCCATCAATGAACGGGTCCTAAGACTAATAGCAATAATAAAATTAGAATGTATTTCAGACAAATGGAAATAGTGGTTAGAAATAATTAACGTTAATTTTATAAGATGATCTACCGTAGAGCAAACTAAGGATGATTCTGAAGGTGAAGATATGATCAATACCAATTCAATCATATGCCCACCCACCTTATTATCGACACACCCATGATAACTCCAATTGCATAAGGAATGCCCTCAAACATTATTTCACGAATGTATGCTACAACAGAATAAAGACTACACATCAATTTCGTTTAAGCAAAAACTGAAAATCAAATTAGTACATAATTAACAGAAATAGGAAGAGATTAAATGATTAAATTTTAATGCTTAGAAGATACAACAATCCTGGCTTACCTTTCATAGTAGCATATTTCATACGTCTCTTAAGAGTCCTTGCCGGCTTCCATTCAGGTGCTATCTGTAAGTAAAATTCCCCGCATTAAACAAGGGCACTCAATAAAGAAATCTACGCATCCAATTCATCAATCCAAATTAAAGAAGAATGGTCATTATGCAAACTAAATATAAACTATTACAAAAAACTAAAACGACAATGCAGCATGTACAATACAGAGGGCATGAATTGGATTATATACCAAACGTCCAAACCACAAGTTGAGCTTCTGTAAATTTGTAAAACAGACATACTGTTACTGGTTTTCCACTCATAACAAGAGTAGTTCTTCCTTCAACGAATCTACTAGAGAGATTAAGATGAGAATCAGATATCTCAGTAGCAGTCATGGATGTAATTACGGTTACTGAATCGGGCACGGTCTTCACTTTTTTGAATTGTTTTACTGCTGCTATATAGAATTTACTTTTGTACGTGATTGGTGATCCCAACAGACCAAGTATCATAAGGGTGTCATAAGCATTGCATAAGGTTTAGTGAAACAACATTCTCCTTTCTTTCTTTCTTCTTTTTTTGCAATGTAGATAGCTATAGTAACTGACTAAATGTAAATCAAATCATTGGCCTCTGAGTCAGAAATGAAAACCAAATTTCTAGAATGAAAAAATAAATAAAAATAGAAGCTCAAATAGTCAAATGATCACAAGAAACTTGCAGTCTATGTGAAAGAGGTTTTTGAATGAATTCCATGGAATATTAACCCGCCAAACATGTTGTATGATGGTATACTAGAAAAATAAAATAAAAGAATAGAACCTCATGATCAGGTGTTTTGATGATAAAAGAGTATACCTCTAAGCAACGATCAATAACATAATTGCATATTGGCATGCCTCAAAGTGTCCCCTTATAAAATACCGATGGGCAAATAAATCTCTTCGTGCATTTGCAAGGGATTACTATTGTCAGGCAATGAACCGGTCACCACTAAAAACGAAAATGACCAAGTTAGAGCTAAGCACCACAAGTTGAATAAAAACGAAAGTCATCATCTTCAACCATTTGAGGGCCCCTTTGGTTCACATAATGTTTTTGCAAGGAATGAAATTTGAAGAAATGTTTTTTGTATTTCAGAGATTCAAGAGAGGGAAGTAATGAAAATCTATATAAGACCCCAAGTAATGGAAATTCAATCAAATAAAGAAATGTTTACATTCCATCATTATTATATTCCTGCACCTTTGACAACCAAACATACTAAGGAATGAAATTCAATTCCAATTCTATCACATTTCATCAGAATATGATTTTTGCATAAATTACCCAAAACATTCTTGTGGCTTGCTTAAAATAGGACACCACATTTGTAACATTATTACATGTAGTCCTAAATATGTAAAGAAAGAAAAACAAGTGTTGCACATTTATATTTTAAAAGCAAGAAGTATGAATGTAATCTCGAAGCTTAAAGAATGAGTTAATGCGGGATAACGACAAGGACTATCCATGTCGGTTATTTTTAATTTTACGATGAACAAATGAGAAACCATACCACATAAGTATCAGGTCCTAAGTTATTAACACAATTGAAACCTTTGTTCTCGAAAAAAGATTTAAAATGCAAAGTTCCAATAGCTTTGAGTACCTTTTTTGACACCTTTATGAGTTAAAAACTTCAATGTTAATGCCTGCAAAATCCATTTACAAGTTCATTGAGTAAAAAATGTAGAAAACATATGTATTCAATTTATCATCATGCATTCATGCATGAATATATATGGTCATATATGCCTATATGGTCAAGACATGTGAAAGGGGGGCTCTTGGGTGGCTCATGTGGTGCAAATGAGCCTGGCCCACCATTTTTTAAGGGCCCAAGATTTTCTTATGATAAGATGTATATAGTATGTGACTTTTTTCAGATCTAGTAGTAAAATAAACTCCAATAAAATCGCGTACTTGCTTTGGTACCTACATGACAAAATAACGTGTATCTTTTTCTTTATAATCAAACAAACACCCCAACTCTCCATCAATTTGTTTAATTAGTATTGGCAGTATACAAAGAAAAAAGTTCTCATTTGTTTAAATATACACAGTAGGTTTCTAACTTTCCATTTGAATATTTATATAATTATATTTTATTAATTCATGTAATTATATTTTGTTTAAATACACACGCTCGTAACTATTCGGTTTGTGAAACTTGTTTTTTAGTCGAAAACATTTATTGTCGTGATATTATGTTATTAACAAAGGTAATTTAGAGGGCCACTTTTTATCTTTGAGTCAGATCCTGAAATCTTAATTTATTTTCGGAGACAGCATGTTTTACAACCTTGATGTTATGTCATTAGAAAAGGCCACTTATGCTATTGAAGGAAAAAAAAAACAATTTTATAATTGATTTGAACTGTCAATAAAAAATTTAAAATGATTTAAATAGATATTAGGAACTATTAATTATCCAATTTAATATTTAATAGAAGTTAATTAGATTACCAGTCTATAGCATTCACCCTCAATTTAGATAGTCATTTTTTTTAAAAGGTTTGAATTACACATAAATGTCGGGGACTAACATAGTATTATTCAGTTCGCGTTAAAAAGTCTTCTCGACGAATGGATCCCCATAATTACACCGCTCAAAAAGGAAAACCTTTTCGTCAAGATTGAACATAAAACCTTTAGTTACGGATAAAATCCCTCGTGGTTTCAACCTAAGACACACCAATGACTAACCCACCTAAATGAGTTCGTTCATAGTCATCTTGATTGTATGAAGTTGCGATCTTTAGCTAGTTTTAGATTGAAATGACTTGAAAATCATGATTAGCAATGGTTCGACTAAAATCAGTTGCTAACGTATCGATATCCACATTGAAACCATAGAAAACACGGTGCATGGTGTCTCAATAAAGTCCCCTTCCTGGTGCACGCGTATGCCCTAGTTTTACTTAGAGCCTAGAGGTGATTAAGCACGACTAATAAACGAAGGAGATGTTTTACATCAACGTTTCATATATTAGATTTAAATATCTTTTGAAGCTTATCAAATTATTCGCATGTACTCATGTACTATTATTAATCCCTTCTTTTTAACTTCCAATCTTCCATGTTTTCAACAGAAAAAAGTCAAGCGAATCTGTCTTTTGACTAATTGCACGCAAGGACTTCAATTTTGTTGCACTCTCCTTTATTCGCCGACAATATTGATCAATTAAAAACTAAACTATTGTAAAGTTTCACTTACACCCATTTGTATGTATCTTTTCCTTATAGACCCTCGTGTTAGGCTCTTTTTTTTTCAGATTTAACACAACTTATATGGTTTATATACGAACACGAATGGTGATTTGGTGCCGATGGTGTGCTGATTTCTCCATCAAGTTATTAGTGAGAAAGTATCTTGTGCTTGGAAGCAATATATACCATGATAATATAAAATTTTTTTTTACCTAAATAGTCAATTATGAAAGTGTATATCCGATTTTGGTCACCTATATAAAAAATACATACTTGGTCATAAATTTCTACTATATGACATTCTTAGTAAGAAATGAAAATAACCAACCAAAATGTGACAAATGTCACTATGTTAGATCCACAATGTTTTACTAGCTTTGGCTTCAGTATTTGTTAGTAGTAAATATATATACTTAGTGTCTTCTATTTATATATATACTTGTTAGTATTTTCTTAACACAATGGTGAATTAATTGGTTCTATATACAAATACTTTCAAAAAAAAAAACTTTTTTTTGTTTAGTTTCATTTTTACCAAAGATATCTCCCAAAGTGAGTTTTCTAAATACAACTAAAATCTTTATCGTTTATATTGATACAAGAAAAGGTTTTAATGTTTAAATGAATTTTAATTTTTTTAGATTTTTAGAACTAATCATGAATTGTTTAGAATGAAATTCAAGTTTTGAATTCATTTTAAACTTTTTTCTATATCACCACAAATAAGTAATACTTAAATCTTTTTTTTTATTTATTTATTAAATATTTTCTTAACACAATGGTGAATTAATTGGTTATATATATTAGTATCCCATTTCTATATACATATATTTTTACTTGTTTGTAAAAAAATAAAATAAAATTTAGTTTAGTTTCATTTTTACCAAATATATCTCCTAAAATGAGTTTTCTAAATACAACTAAAATCTTTATCGTTTATATTGATACAAGAAAAGGTTTTAATGTTTAAATGAATTTAAATGTTTTTATATTTTTAGAACTAATCATAAATTGTTTAGAATGAAAATCAACTTTTGAATTCATTTTAAAGTTTTTCCTATATCACCACAAATAAGTAATACTTAAATCTTTTATTTTTATTTTTTTTATGAAGTTATTTTTAGTGGAAACTGAAATTGAAATAAATGAGAGTTTTTTACAAATGAAACTATATATACGTATAATAAAGATTATACAAGATACTAACCAATGTATTAACTTATTTATATTTTCTGAGCTATTTGACCAGATGCAATTATTTGTAAATAAAAAAGGTGTACAAGACAGAAAAAAATTTGTAAAATAAACGAGAGAACACAATGGAACCAACAATTAAGAAAAAACACAACTTTGTAAAAAAGGTTTTTGAAGAAAGTTTATTTTAGAAGGAAAAGATGATACATGGGCCCAATAAAAACATTTGGTATTATATAACTAGTTATTAGTATTTCTTACTAATTTGGGTAGGTAGTAAGAATATTTTGACTATTATGATAAATTTTCTTGTAGTTGTCTATATGTGGATATGACTCTTTAAATTTTACCATTAAGGTAATTTTACCAACATGAAATTGGTGATTTTGTGTTAATGTTTTATTGTCCATTTTTAAAACTTCGGTTTCATGGGTTGATATTTCGTTGAATCGATGATTATAATCAACCTAAATGTTTCTAAAACAAGTTATGTGACATATCAGGAGTTGAAGATACCGAATGTTGACAAATTATTATTATATAGGCCATCAAGGGGTTAGTTGCGGACATGTTTTGTGGAAACAAATATTGGGAGTTAAGATGAGTACACAATTTTTCCTTAGACGATGATCGATAGTGACATACGTAAAAAGAATAAGTAATGCAATACTAATAATTAAGTTGCTAAATGAAATATCTCATGTATTCCATTTAAAATGATTTTGTGTAAATTTAAAATGTTTTCTTATCTGCTTTAATCAAATCGTAAATATTTTTCTTATTATATATTTGTTGATAAAACTATATATATATAATATATAAATTTAAAACATAATCAATTATAATTTTATATCAAATGCATGTAATACAGTATAACATAAACAAAAATATTTATTTATTTACAGTCAAAATATATAGAAAAAAACTTCAAAAGTCAGAAAAAGTATATTGTTGCTTCCAATATTGTTTGAATTGTTTTCTTATCACATTCATGTAAGATAATTAATATGCAGTGAGGATTTTATTTTTTTTTAACAGGAATACGCGGTGATTGATGTCATGATAACTATACATTCGAAATGAAAATAGTATAATTGTCTCATTACTGTACATCATCATCATTAGCGATATCGTTAATGATCATAACAAACAAAAGGCATCAACTATCAAAAAGTAAAGAAAATTATCTAGATAGTCAATTTTGGAGGTGTTTGTCTAACTTTAGACACCTACAAAAATAATTACTAATTTGGTCATAATTTCTTACCACCTAACACTTTTAGTAAAAAATAAAAATAACCAATTAAAATATGACAAATGTCATTAAGTTGACTCTATAATACTGTATTATACTGGTTTTGAATTTATTATATAGTAATATAAATATATATTATGTGTAATCTACTCTCTAGTCTATATACTAGTATAATTAACCCGCGCGTTGCGCCGGGATTGAGTAGTTTAATTTTGATTTTTGACGCATTTATACTATTTCATATTCTTTGTACATGTTAATGGCAATGATAATAATGATAACTCAAAATAAATCTAATTTGATGTTGCAGTAATACGTTTCCTATAGTTTTGCAAAACTTAGTTTAAAAGGTAGTTTTTTAGATAAATTGAAACTTTAGTAATACGAATAGTAATAGTTGAAATAATAATAATAGTAGTCTAACAAAGTAATAAATCTGAGTTGCATTTTATATTTGTCTTAAAAAAAGTATTCTAATAATTTGACACTCGTATGACACTTTAAGTTATAAAAAGACGGATGTATTACTCTTGCATCTAAAGATGACACCTATCATCATTTTACTGTCTTTGTTTTGTAGTCTTGATATTCATTATATTTCTTCCACATTTTTCACTTTTTCTTCCGCATAAAAAAACCCGTCTCGTATGAAATCAGAATGTAATCAAGAAAAATGAAATCAAACCAAACTAATCTGGACCGACACTTACACACTGGTTGGTGTCGATGGTGATAGTTTTTTCTGATGGTCATGGCTGATATCGGTGGTTATCAGGTGGTGCTTAGGCGGGGACGTTTTATTTCTTCATAATCTATACTTAAAATTTGGACACGATCTTAATGGCCTTATGCGTGTTGTTATAGTTTTGGAATTCTTCATGCTACAAAGGAACTGTACCAAGTGCATATTATCATGAGGCAACATTTCCGGCGACGACCTACTACCACCGCCTATACCTTTTCTCTTGATTTCTAAAGCTGCCAAATGACGATGATATAAGCATTATATTTTTAATTTTAATTTCGTTATTGTTGGTTAAAGATCGAGTTATGGTTGCAGGCTTGTTTCTCGAATCCATGGTATAAATTTGTACCATGCTTGATAAAACTTGTACAAATAAAAGCATTAGCATGTAGTCTTTTATGTTTTGATACTTGTACTTTTAGCTACCGTGCTGCCTTCATGTGAAAGCGCCGAATTTGTTTTTTTTTTTTTTATATTTTGTGTGGGACTTGAGATAGAAGTGTGGAAGCGTGTATCTTATCTGTGTATTTATCTATGCTGTAGTAGTTGTAAATTCTACTTAAAAAGTTGTAATGATCATAAGTTGTACATTCTGTTTAAAAATTTGTAAAAATCAAGTTAGTTTTTAGTATATAGGTAAATTCCCTACATTAAAAATCTTTACCCAATATTCATGTTCATGATTTTACTACACAAAGTTTGAACTGCATTTATAATTACGAGAGATAATCCCCGTGTGTTGCGGCGGTGAGATGGTGGGAGTGATAAGTCAAGTCATAGAGTATGATAGCCAAATGTCTTAGCCATACGGGCTCCGCCCTTGGATTTAAAATTT
>JANDBE010000047.1:26288802-26305233 GCA_024320915.1 Erigeron philadelphicus | reverse complement strand
TTTGATTCTTTTCCTTTCTTTCATTTTTTTTAAAACTCAAAAATGCATTATATGAATACAATTTCTTTTCTTCTCCTTCCATACCCAATCTTATCATTTCTTTTCTTATAATTTTAAACTCAAGAATATAGTGTAAATCCATTTGATTGTAGTCCTCCGGATAACATTTTCATTCAAGTTTCTTTCTTTATTTCTTTCTTTCAACAAGTGCGTCTACTTCTACTTCACCATAGAAGGATAACATGTCTCTTAAAGTTATAACTTGAAATGCCTCTGACTAGTTAAACTAGTTATCATTGGCAGGAATTACTCAATTAATTGGCAAAATTGGATTTTGTTTAGTATTTGTATGTAACTGTAAATTCTTGTAACTCTTGTAATTATAGTGTGCCACTCCTAAATTGTGTGAGTTGGTGGTTCTTAATAAAAGTCACCCTTAAAAAAAAAAAAAGTAACAACGAATCTTATCATCAGGTTATTGGTTGACTTGACGACCATATTAAGAGGCATTTGTTTCTCCACGGATTCTAATTCTAATTGAATCCATCATCCATTTAATTGTAGGCCTTCGGATATCTTATACCATTTTCTTTCAACTTTCTTTCTTACTTCTTTCAACGATGGCATCTACTTCTACTTCACCATCAATCCAGAGGATGAGCTTCAAGTACGATGTGTTTATAAGTTTTAGAGGTGACGATACTCGTAAGAACTTCGTTGATCATCTTTATCATGCTCTTGTCCACAAAAGCATTCTTACTTATAGAGATGATGAGAGAATTAAGATCGGGGGGAGGATCAGTGATGAGCTCATCACTTCCATCAAGGACTCGAGGTTCTACGTCATAGTTTTCTCCAAGAACTATGCATCTTCGTCATGGTGTCTGGATGAGCTTGTCAACATTATGGAGGAGTGCTGCAACACAACCTTCCATACTGCTTACCCTGTCTTCTATGACGTGGAACCCACCGAGATACGCTATCAAAGTGGGTCGGTCGGAGAAGTCTTTAGCCAACTGGAAAACCAAGAGGCTGCTGGGAAATGGAGGGAGGCATTGAAAGATGCAGCTGATCTGGCTGGCTCGGTACTTAAGAACATGTTTGATGGGTATAACTTTTATTCCTTCTATCTATCGACAAGGGCTGGGGTTTAAGGGAGGTATGGTGTAGACACCTTATCTAACCAAATGTAAAGAGACTGCTTTCAGAAGGCCTCCGGCCTAAGGCTTTCACCCTTGTAAAAATTTCTCAATAGCTTTGTCTCAATCTGAGATCTACATCTCAGATCTAGAGAGAAAGTTCTCGATTTAGAAAAAGATGTATATATATATGTATAGGTGAAAGTTATTTTAGAACCACTCCTTATTTTAGGACCAATTAGAACATATGTTTTTTGTAACTTACACACCACCGTGATCATCTCCGACCACCACCATGATTTTTCGGCGACGGGGACCACCGGAAAATCATTTTTAAGCATGTGTAAGTTAACTGAAACATGATTTTCCGGCGACGGCTGTGGTCGCCGGAGGACCATGTTTTTGGTCGAAGATGATCATGGTGGTGGTGGTGGTGGTGGTGGTCGGTGATGATGATTATGATGTGGTCTTAATTGGTCATAAAATAAGAGTTGTTCCTAAAATAACTCACCCCTATATATTATAAGGTATGGTAATATAAAGCTTTTAGGTAGCTAAATTTAGTTGTAAAATACTCATATATTACTTTTTTAATTATAAAATTCACGGGCCCAAATTATTCATTAATAAAAAAAAATTAAAATATTTGTATGTGAGAGATCCGTCAAGGTTAGACGTCCGACAACAGTGACTATATTTATTAAAAATAAATAAATAAATATAACAATTATAGTAATAACTGATAAACCACTTCGATAAACAATCCCAAACACCCCTGTATCGAATCGAAACCTTGATGAACAATATCTATTTCTAACTTAACACACACCATACATACAACCAATAATAAGAATCACATCCATCAAACCCCTCAAATTTCAACAAAGATTATGACTTGATGAATATGCATGTAAATCCCTTATCTCCATTCCCAAACCCTTCATCATTTTCAATACAAAATCAGCCATCTTTCTTCTCCATACCCATATGCAGATTTGGGTATGGAAGTAATCTCAATTCTTCTATCTTTCTTGATTCCCAATCTTTTTCATTCACACCCACCATATACACAAACTTCAAAATCATAAAAAGAAGAAGAAATTACGATAGTACCCTTGTGAAAGCTAGTAAAGAATCACCTTATCAAGTTTTGGGAGTGTCTCCTTCTGCTACACCAGCTGAGATTAAAAGGGCTTATAGAAAACTTGCTTTGAAATATCACCCTGATGTCAATAAAGAGGTATTTTTCTTAAAAATCTGAACTTTTTGTTTGTTTTTGATGAATTGTTGATGGTGCATTTGTTTGATATTTGTGTATCTTTGTTTGATTTTGATTTTGTTTAAATTGTTGATGGAGGGGAGTACTTGGATTGGAATTTTTATAAATAGATTTCGATATTATATGTATGACATGTCTATAAGACCCTAGATATATGTTTAGAAATTAGAAACATTAACACGATTGTTCGAATACTTTAAGTCAATTTGTGACCAAGCGGTGTTCTTGGTCGATTTGGATCAATTCGTCCTGGTCACCAACCTTTTAGCGAGTACCTGGCCTTGTAATCTGATTTTTACAACTCTTGTTTTTTCTGATTATTTATTACAATCTGAGGTTTTTTATTGAGTATGAAAGTATATTGCTTTGTGCACATTGATCAAGAATGTGAAAATTGCTAAGAAAATATATAGCAAAGCTTCTGAATTTGTACACAAATTTCTCTATTAATGTTTAGATTTTTACTCATTTTAAGAGTGAAGTTTAGTTCAAGACAGAGTTAGGAGAGGTTCAGTTTTAATAAAAGTTAAATATCCATATTTAGTTCAAATTTCAGAAAAAATTCCTATATCTTTGAAAGTTTTGAACTTTCACTCTATTTGACGAGTGAGATGATTTTTAGTACCCTACATTGTCAAAATTAGGATCTTTTGTTACCTTACTTGGCAGTTTTCCTATTAAGATTAAATGGTTAAGGGGTATTCTTTTAGGTTGCCCTAAAAGTGATGAAGTAGTTTTTTTGTTTCAACTCTACCTTTTGGTGACCGGGTTTATGCAAAGCTCCTCTCCGCATTAACCGGGAAAATCTTATTCCTTTTAAGGTGGGCATGACCTCTATAAATTGTTTACATGAACCTTGGGCCTCTAAAGATGTGTGAACGTTATCCTCCTTTCATATTTGCCAATAAGCCGATTCCTAGGACTTAGAAGTTAGATCAAGTAGTTCCTTATAGCTTGCAATAATTTTGATGTTGTAATTGACACTTTATGGATATGTGTTGGAAAGGTCTAAACTCTAAAGATATTTGCATCGAAAATAATAACATGATATATCTATCTAGAGTAATTATAAAAGTTGTGTAGCATAAGTAAATATTTAGATGGCTAAAGCTGTGACCTTTTTAATTTAACAAATTACTGAACTCTTAATGCCCAGGCTAACGCTCAGGAGAAATTGTTGAGGATAAAGCATGCATACAATACGGTGTTGAACTCAGATTCACGTAAGAAGTATGACTCTGGAAGCCGTACATCTGAAGCGTATAACTACAAGCGTGCGGAAGATGAAGAGTTTTATGGTTTCGGTAAATTAATTATGCACTTTAAATCTTTTCTCGTTTACTTATCTGTATCTGTTTGCATCCAAGAATTCACCCTTAAAGTACTATTGTTAAAATGTGTTAGGCATGTTATATACCATTTGTGGTCATCTTAACTGTTAACTATTTTTAAAATAGTCACAAGTATTTCGTATTAAAGTTACTTTACTTAATTATTTTTATCTGATCTCTTGAATCACATGCTCTCCTATTTTTACTAGAAGCTTATTTGCCTTACCACTCTATGACGTTATACCTCTTAATTGTTATTCCTACGTGTATAGGCCTCTAAACAAATAGATATATTCATGACCTTGTTCTGCAAGAAACTTTAGGTCCAACTCGCTTTGATCAACTAACATCTTCATTTTGTGGTCCCATTTGTATGACAAGAGAGGAGTTACAAAGTTATATTAAGAAATTTGTATACGGGAGCCACAAAATGAAGAATGAGTGAAAGTGATATAAAGCGAGTAGAACCTCAGACACTGATAGAATTAGCTACCAAGTTTCATGTCCTCATACCTTAAACCACTTGTGCAGGTAATTTTGTGAGGGATGTCCAAATATCATTAGGTAGACACATCTTTTTATCATAAATATATAAACCTCAACTTATTATTTTGTGCAAAGCTCGTTATTTCTAATATGAAATCCATGTGATCGTGTTCTTGAGATCTATATTTGCTTGGTTTAGGGGACTTCCTTAAAGATCTGCAAGAAGAATACAGGAACTGGGAGGCAAGCGCTCCTTCACAAGCAAAACCTAAGAGCTTATGGGAGGAATTATCAGTAAGATTTTCCTTATATTGATGTAGGACATAATAGGTTGAAACATGTAACTATTTAGTAGTGGGTCAAAACAAGTTGCCTGGGTCGACCTACAACACTTTATATAACTTTTTTTACTTCTATAAACAATTAGTTGCTATAACACAGTAATTAAGCTTTTTCAGATAAAACAATCTAAGAGGGTTTATTTTAAATACCTTTCAGATGATGTTTAACATCTTTAACCTATTTCACCGGCTTCTCTTTTAGTCGGTCAATTTACCTATCAGAGATCACACATAACCCAAATTGACCTATTTATAGGTAGAATGAGCCAAATTTGCCACCTCTAGGTTACATAAATGATACTAAACTGGTTGCATTTGATAGGAAATTGGGGAAGAGTTTGTCGAGTTTCTTGAAAAAGAGCTGAACATCACAGGTACCGAAGAGGGCACGAAGAGAGAATATAAAGAACCTGCACGTTCAGGTAAGAGTAGAACCGAAAATGGTAGTAAAACTGAAAGTAAAAGTGGAAGCAGTATTGAAGATAATATAGATGAGATTGAAGCTGCACTTGCTCAATTAAAAAGGGAACTAGGGTTGTGATTTTTTCATACACGGTGAGAAATATTCACCTATTTGAATGTTGTTAGGTACTTTGATTTTGTAACTTTATTCAAAAATACAAGTATTTATCTGCAAATGCAGGTATAGTTTATACAATTCAATGTAAAATTTGAAGATATAGGAAGGAGTATCGAGTTCTATAATTTTATTTAATGTAAAACCTTGCAATAATACAAATACATCTGAACTGGAGGAAGTCAGCAAAATTAGGTCATTTCTACATAACAAGTTAGTGTTCGGTGTGCATTAACAGGAAGGACGAATAGTCCAAGAGTTACTTTCTTCTTTTCTTCGGTTAGAGCGTAAAACTTATAATTTTTATGGTTTATATATTGTTAAGTTTAGGAATGTAACTGGATCTTAGTTCTAATTAGAATGATAAAGAACTTTACAATGATAGGAAATATACATTTGCTTATTCCAATGGGCAATGCCCAATTCCGTCAGGGGGCAAGGTATAAGGGAGATAAGATGTAATCTGCTTATCTATGTCTAATGGTTCAGAGATTTCTTTCACAAACACATTCTTATCATAACTACAAACCAGATCCTATTTATCATATCCTATTCCCAAAATTCATTCCCAAATCTTGACATAAAAACACCATAACTCAATATATGCAACAATAACCCATGTCAAGTTGCATAAATCTCCATGTAGTAAGCCAATACACAGATATGAATGACTTAAGAGTTCTTATTCCAACTTATCATTCATAAACCAAGCATTATAATGAGAGGTAATATAGATCACGCCGTTCACGTGTTCATTCCATTACCTTGTTGATCCAGTATATGGGTTCAGTCTTGCATATACAAATCAGAATACAGAAAGCAAAATTGGTAGAGACAAGAATAAGTCTCAAAATCTATCTCCAAAACTGAAAGATAAACCACCACCTTCTGAATTGAGATTAACAGCATACTCTGCTCATATTGGACCTATGAAAACCCCGACCCTTTTGTGCGTCCACCTCAGTCGGATTCCCATTTACGTCCTTTGAACTGCCCAAATCATTCCCGTGTTCTGCAAATGCAAACACATGTACCTTTTTCACAGGCACTCGTACTTCAGCTGCGAGCTGTATATAAACATCAAAAGAAATTTTAGTTCACAAAAAAAAAAATTGTTGGCATCCATTAATAAAATAATGAATGAAGTGATAGACTGATAGTAATGTATGGATAAACAAATGTGTTTCTGATTGCCAGATTGTCTAAAGATCAAATAATCAGATATATACAAACAGGAACACAACATTAAAATAGATTATATAAAGATTTAAACAAAACTCAACTATGTACACCTTTTAACATTGCACTTTTAATCTTATTTAATGATATAATATCTATGTCAAAAGAACTGAAAGCAACAAAATGTACCTCAAGCATCTTTTTACCGGCGCTTATCTCACCCGGATTGTAGCCCCTAACTGAGTAAGGACCACCAAGAATGAAGGCATCATAACTAGGTAGATCACCCATGTATCTACCATAATTCCCGTGAAGAACAAGCACCGGTGGTGGTGATTTGCCAGCACCTTCCTCCACTTTCTTCAGCGGTATAAATTTAGTCATTGTTAGTTGGTGACGATTAAATAATGGGAAATTGCTGCCGATTCCTAGACCTTGGTCAACCTGAAATATTAAGCAGCTTGAGTAACCGATCAAAACAGGTTTGGGTCAAAACGGGTATTTCTTGTATAAGTCAAAACACGTTTGGGTCAAGAATGACCTGAAAGACATTTCTTGTACCGACGATTGCTCCATTTACAAACTTAGTGTTGTCTTTTACAATACTAGCTTGTGCAAATGCGGATTGGTCTGTGCGTGTTCCACTTAATGTTGTTGGAGGACCATCTGTGCTAATATCTCCATTTCGTGAAATCCTTTTATCGTTTGAAGTAATATGATTACTTCCATCACGTGTCGTTCTCTTTTCCATAGCAATTCCGTATGTAAGTTTGCTGTCATCGGTGATATCCTGGAAACAATAAACTAATTATCAGCTAATGTAAATATTTGTATTGTATCATACTAAGGTTAGTGTCGTCCACCTCACTGATATTAGCATTGATGCGAGAGCTGTTCTCCCATATATGAGGTACTCCGGGTACTTCAGGTCCACCTGTGAAGTCCGAACTGTGTTTTCTGGTTTTCGAGCAGCTCATTTGTAAAGTACGGTTTCTGGGATTACTTACACCATCCAAGTAAGGATGCAGATACTGAAGCTCAAATTCAAGATCATCCTACAATAGACGGAAAGCTTTCAAGACTTGCAAAGATCGGTACATGAGGAATATTATGTATCATGATAAAATATTGATGTATTAGAGGTGCAAAAAGATGGCACATATGCAGAATTGCAGAGTCCAAAATGCTTTGAATTTTACTTTTTTTGTTGCCTTCATTTGATGAAAAGTGAAACCAAAATACCCGAGTCTGATAGAGCATATGAATATAGAAATCTACATCTATAAAGCATAAAGAACATATATTTCCGACTTGGTCCTAACTCCTATGCCCGTTTGAGCCTCAATTTAGCAGTCGACCCAAACACTCGATAAAATATCGTTGGACCTGTCAGAATATCCTGTCCTAAAAGCCCGGTCCCTTGAATCCAGTATACCTAAAATTTTATGCCACGTTCCCAACCCAGATCTGTAGGACCTGACATTACTACCAAAGAAGTCACACGACCAGGCCTAGCTTTGACTTTCTATCAGATGTTTTGCAACTTCTGGGTCAAACAGGCTATGGGGCTAAAGTGTACCGGCCTTGGGCACACGCCTGTTTATGCAACTCTAACCAATATGCAGTGGGCAGACATAGAACACATAATTTGATAAGAGACACCACCACACCTCAAAGATGGGCATTTTTTAAGACAGGAAATAAAGCTAGGATTATCACCTGAGGCTTGAGAAAATTCCTGGTGGTCACCGACCCATAAATTGACCTGTTAAGCCCATTTATATTCCGCCGCTTAAATGTAACGGCTCCACCTGGTTGAACTTCAGCCTAAACAGCATGCAAAAGAATGAATAATAAACTTTTTCGCTAAACTGTTGTACTTCACATAAGATTATAACTATGATTGATTACCAAAGTTGGAAGGCCTCCATCTCTAGGTTCAATCCTCCAATTGTAAGGATTAACATTTGCACCATATAGTCCTTTTTCTTGAAGTTTAATCTCTAAAACAAACCCTCCTTCTCTTGCAGGCCGAGGATATACTTCAATATTTGAAAACAACGATAGCGAAATAAGATTGCTCAAACCTTGGTTCCATGCTTCAATGTTGAAAACATTTCCTTCTTGAAGCTGTAAAAGCCAAATTATAAGCTTAATCTCTCATAAATTCCTATAAAATTCATGTCAAAAAACATACCCAGGATATTACCTGTTTGGGCAATTGCCTATTCACCAATTCAATCCGAGTATTCCCTTTACATACATTTCCAAATTTATCTTGAAACCGAACCACGACTTGATTAATATCACCTTCCACCATCTCACAAACAACTTCCTTACGATCCTTCAACTTAAAAACGTTCACGACGTTAGCCAAAACATACCCTTCATCACGGTACCATTTCTCAAGCCGATCCCTAACCTTTTCCATCATTACCCTAAAACTCACCTTATCACCTTCATCTTTACTCACCATTTGCATAATCTCATTATGCACTTTCTCAGACAAAATACATGGTCTCGCCCTCTCCATGCTCGTCATTTCGTTATCTTGTTTACCCACCGGCATCAACCCCACGTTATAACATCTAAAATTCTCCGCCTTTTCCCAAGTAGCTTCCAAAAACGACATAATCACACCTATCGTCCCGTCTGCTTTAGGTTTTAACTCAAAGTTAACTTTCTCAAAGAAACCACTACTAACTATGTTTTCAAGCTCATTCTTCAACTGGGCTTTCGTATACAAACCACCCACTCTAATCCAATCGTATAACCAATCATCTAAACTATTAACAAAATTCTGTTTACTTATATCAAAAAACATGATTTCGGATAACTTATACTTTTGAAAATCATTAAGTTTGTCTAAGTCCAAAGATTTATCATTTTCTTCGGCTTTGAATACACGAGTAAATAGCTTCTTCCAAAATGACCAAAAACCTCCTCCTCCTCCACCACTACCACCACCACCTCCACCTCCACCACCTCTACTGCCGTGATTGCCGAACGTATTGTAGGCTGCATGGAGGGCAATGCCGGCTGCAGCAGATACTGCTACGGTGAGTAAGGGTTTCAATATGGTTCGGTTTTTGGTTCGATGTTTTGGGTCATTATGGGAAGAAAGTTGGGTACATTTGATTGTAGAGTGATTAGTAGTTCTTGTAAATACTGAAGAAGGTGAAGTGGAGAAACTTGATCGGGTTCGGGTACGGGTTTGATGGAGGGTGACCAGGGATTGACCCGAAAGAGTGGTCATGGCCATGGACGCCATTATTTGAGGTGACACAAGGGTTTAAGAAACTAGAAAAAGGGTTTAAGAAAATTAGTCTGTTATAAAATTTGTTTTACCTTTACTTTTTTCTTTTCTTTTAGGTTTTTTTTTTATGGTTAATTTTTTTTAATTAAATGTTACTTTTCGTTAATTATATCTAATTTTTGGGCTATAACTTTTTTTCCTTTTATGGGGTTTTTATTTCCCCAAAATTAATGTTTTGCCTATTATATGTTGTGGGTTTTAATTAAATTTATTGAGTTGATTGAGAAATTTATGATATGCGTGACTCGTATGGTTTTTACTTAATTGTTTAGAAAACGTGTTTTTCTTTTATTTTGTCAAATAATATCTATCAGATTATAACTTACCTTAATTAAAATTAGTTTATTGCTTGCAACTCAAGGTTCGTTGTAGTACATGTCAAACTAGGAAAGTTACGCATAATGTCTCCTCTCTCCTCTATAAATAGAGGCCGATTTTTTTTATTTTTTCATTTTTTTTCTTTTACGAATTGACAAATAAACAGGCTTACATTCATCATTCTCTTTCGTGTCGAAATAATTTTTCGATTGGTTTATCTAATAAATTAAGGTGTTTGGGTTTTTATTATATTATTATTATTATTAAACATTTGATCTATAATAATTAGAATGGATGACAGTTTATATGATGAGTTTGGAAACTACATTGGACCTGATGACATCGACTCTGATCAAGAGAGTCATGACACAGATAATGAAGATTTAGTTATATTGAAAGACGAAGAAGGCGAGAGTAAGGTCGAGTCTGATGTCGATATGGATAATCGGATCGTTCTTGGAGAAGATAAGAAGTATTATCCGACTGCACAAGAAGTGTACGGTGAAGACGTGGAAACACTCGTTATGGATGAAGACCAACAGCCACTCGAGATACCTATTATTAAGCCGGTTAGAGATTTTAAGTTTGAAGTCGGTGTTCAACATTCGTCTACTTATGTGTCGACGCAGTTTCTGTTGGGTCTTTCGTCGAACCCTGCTCTGGTTAGGAATGTAGCTTTAGTTGGACAGCTGCACCATGGCAAGACGGTTTTCATGGATATGTTGGTTGACCAAACTCACGATATCTCGATGTTTGATTATAAGAACGGTGAGGAGAAGCATATGAGGTATACCGATACTAGGGTAGATGAGCAGGAAAGGAGGATATCAATCAAGGCGGTTCCAATGTCACTCGTTCTTCAAGATAGCAATTCGAAATCTTATTTGTGTAATATTATGGATACACCCGGACATGTTGATTTTTCTGACGAGATGACTGCTGCTCTTAGACTTGCTGATGGTGCGGTTTTGATAGTAGATGCTGCTGAAGGGGTCATGGTTAATACTGAGAGAGCTATCCGACATGCCATTCAAGACCGGTTACCTATTGTTGTGGTGATAAATAAGGTTGACAGATTAATAACCGAGCTCAGACTACCTCCTAAAGACGCGTATCACAAGTTGAGACATACGATTGACGTCATCAATAACCACATTGCTGCGGTATCCTCAACTGTTGGTGACGTTCAAGTTATCGATCCAGCTGCTGGAAACGTTTGTTTTGCTAGTGGGAGTGCAAGATGGTGTTTCACTTTGCAATCGTTTGCCAGATTATATGTTAAGCTTCAAGGAGTTCCTTTTGATGCCAATAAGTTTGCTTCTCGGCTTTGGGGAGATTATTATTATGATCCGGCTATCAGAACTTTTAAGAAGAAACAACCTGCAAGTGGGACAGAAAGGTCGTTTGTACAGTTCATTCTCGAGCCTCTTAACAAGATCTACAGCCAAGTCGTTGGAGAAAACAAAAAGAGCGTGGAAACAACGTTGGCGGAACTAGGTGTGACTCTGAGTAAGTCTGCCTATAAGTTGAATATGAGGCCTTTGCTTAGATTAGCTTGCAGCTCGGTCTTTGGGTCAGCCACCGGCTTTACTGACATGCTGGTTCAGCACATTCCTTCTGCCAAAGAGGCCGCGTCTCGAAAGGTTGATTTCATATACACCGGGCCCAAAGATTCAGTGATTTACTCTGCCATGGAAGATTGTGATTCCTCCGGCCCGCTAATGGTCAATGTAACAAAATTGTATCCCAAATCTGATTGTAGCGTATTTGATGCATTCGGAAGGATCTACAGTGGTGAACTTCGTATAGGCCAGGCGGTTCGTGTCCTTGGAGAAGGTTATTCACCAGATGACGAGGAAGACATGACGGTTAAAGAAGTAACGAAATTATGGGTTTATCAAGGTCGTTACAGAATACCTATTGATAAGGCCCTTCCTGGCTCTTGGGTGCTTATCGAGGGTGTTGACGCTTCGATCATGAAGACTGCAACTCTTTGTAATACGAGATCTGATGAGGAGGATGTATACATATTTAGGCCACTTCAGTTCAACACTCTTTCAGTGGTGAAAACAGCAATTGAGACATTAAATCCAAGTGATTTACCGAAAATGGTCCAAGGTTTAAGGCAAATCAGCAAGAGCTTTCCCTTAGCTGTTACTAAAGTCGAGGAGTCTGGAGAGCACACTATTTTAGGTACGGGAGAGATGTATCTAGATTCTATAATGAAGGATCTCACAGAACTATATTCAGAAGTCGAAGTCAAGGTTGCAGACCCGGTGGTCTCTTTTTGTGAAACAGTGGTGGATCCTTATGCAACGCAGTGCTTCGCCGAAACACCTAACAAGAAAAATAAATTTACTATGATTGCTGGACCGTTGGAAAGCAGACTTGCAGAGGATATCGAGAATGGTATCGTGAGCTTTGACTGGCCAAAAAAGAACCTAGGGGATTTCTTTGAAACTAAATATGATTGGGATCTTCTTGCTGCAAGATCTATATGGGCGTTTGGACCGGAAAAGCAGGGACCTAACGTATTAGTGGACGACACGCTGTCTAGTGAAGTCGACAAAAATCTGTTGAATGCTGTTAGGGGCTCTATTGTTCAGGGATTTCAGTGGGGTGCACGTGAGGGCCCGCTTTGCGATGAGCCCATGCGTAATGTAAAGTTTAAAATAGTTGATGCAAAGATAGCATCTGAGCCATTGTATCGAGGAACAGGTCAAATCATTCCAGCGGCTCGGCGTGTGGCCTGTTCAGCTTTTCTTACAGCAACACCACGTCTCATGGAGCCAGTTTATTTGGTGGAGATACAAACACCCATTGACTGCGTTTCTGCTATATACAACGTATTATCAAGAAGACGTGGGCATGCTATAACCGCGGATGTTCCTCAAGCAGGAACCCCAGCCTATATAGTCAAGGCATTCGTACCGGTGATTGAATCGTTTGGGTTCGAGACCGATTTACGTTATCATACCCAGGGGCAGGCATTTGCCCTCTCGACCTTTGATCACTGGGCCATTGTTCCTGGCGATCCATTAGATGACAGTATTGTACTCAGACCGCTTGAGCCTGCAGCAGTTCAGCATCTTGGACGTGAATTCATGGTCAAAACAAGACGCAGAAAGGGAATGAGCGAGAATCTGAGCATCAATAAGTTCTTTGACGAGGCTATGCTAATGGAGCTTGCCCAGCAGGAGGTTGATGATCTGCACCAGTAAATGATCTAGTGGTAGCATTGAAAAAGATCTTAAATCAGGTGCAATTATTTGTAATTCTATAAAACTGTACTTGAATATATCTATTAAGATATTAAGGCAATCTTTAAAGGTGTGTTTTATAACCTCTTTTTGTCTCTAAATATGATGAGTTATCTATTTTGGTTTATATTTTATATGATACATTGTATTGATGTGGCTAAACAGGTTATATATCAGATAAAAGTTTGCAAATTGTTTCTAACAATGATCCTCATCTAGAGTTTCTCGATATCACACGGTATGTTAATTTGATTTTGGGTTGAAAATTTGACTATTTACCTATAACAAATGGGTTGATTTGGGTTATGTTTTAGGATGTAACTGCTAACGGGTCAATTAGATTAAGCTACAGATAGGCGTTTTGACGATTATCAGATTTTAACTTGTGAGCAGTTGATTATATAGATGCATAAAGTCACAGATGATGGCTTGCAGCACATAATTGTCAAGTGCTCTGGTCTGAAGAGTCTAAATCTTTATGTACTATCAAGGTACCTATTATGTTGATTAAAGATTAAAGGTAGACCTAATTGGGAAAATTTGACTAATGAAGAGTCTGTTTATTTCGTTTAGCTTTACAGATAAGAAATAATCACTTTTAGCCCATCTCAGATTCTTAAATCTCTGTGGTTCCCAGGTATGCATATATGGTTGATTTTTCTAATGAGCTTAATTTATGATTCTTCTTTGAGAAATATATTTATGTGTTCATTTTTTGATGGCAGAATCTATTGATGAAGCCTGTTTCCTATCCCCAAACGTAAAAATATATTCGTACCCTCAATTTGACACACATATCAGTGACACGTACAAACACACCTTAAAAAATGTAATAAACATTAGAGTAATAAAAGATACCGAGAACCTTAATAACTACAAGCTATCCTACATGACTACAAGCTGAAAACACAATAATGTCGTCAGATCGGGTTTGACTTTGGTCTTGGTCATTTGTTCAAATGTGTCAACTTCTTTGCGATATCCATGTTGAGCATAACGTGAAAGAAGTGAATTGCAGGATACCATATTATGCTCAATACCTGTTGAATATATCCATTTTGCATACTCTACTCTCCTATATAACTGTATTTAAATGATAATTATCTATATGTAGGATTTTTGGGGCATGTTATATCAAGTTGAACAAAAATCCTCCATATAAAAAGAGACAAGTACCATAAATAATAAGTAGAATGATTAAACGGATATAAATGAAAAAAGCATATTTTAGTTTTACAGTAGATCATTACCCACATTGCATTACCCAACCCAAATAGTCCAACCCATCAACACCCCATAGTATTTCTTATGAAATGCTTAGTTGCTCATGAAGAACTATATGAATTTTGTTCATTGTGCAGGTGGTTTCATTAATACTAAAGAACTTTGAAAAGGAGGTTTTCATAGGAAGAACATTTGTATTTGTAATCATGAATCAATATCCTGTCCCAAATCTTAAGCTCAACTCAATGCCAAACAGTAAAAATACTCTTGACACTGAAAGCAATTGTAAGCACATGAGTACGGAAGTGACTCAGAGACCACCACCTCTGTCCGCAATCCTCGCTCACAAACTGTGAAAACTTAATGACGTCATAAAGCTTTGAAAGGGTTCGGGGTATCATGGGCTCTGAAGCCATAGTCGAGATTGAAGTACTAGTAGTAGCCCCCCACCACATTTATAGACCTTAACTGCATGATCAGAGACCATTTCATATATAAGGCTTAATGGACTTCACTCGTACAACATTGGATCATGTGACTCTACCCAGATGTGCTAACAAGTCACAAATTTTCTAGCTCGGTCTTGCACGTTACAGAATAAAAGTCTTGTTATTTGTAGGTTTAAGAGGAAATAAGTTATTCAGCAACACATAACATATGGTTCCCAATATGGTTATAAAAAAACAAACCACGATGAAAGAAATACACATCCTCTATGAAATCACAACATCTAATTGGACACTAACCTGTTTAACTGCTTATCAAATATCGAAAAGAAACAACCTTTCTATGAACAATATAAAATAATTTGCTAATTTTACGTATATTTCACAACAGAGAAAATGTTACAATTTCTTGGTTACATATGGAACATCCATAATACAACAAAACCTCATTATGATTTCAAAACTAAAGGTCCATGCCAGATTGAAAGAACAACCGTTAAGAAAACTAAAATAAGATTAGTTTATAGCCTATCTTCAGCTGAATTCAAATGAAAAGATGTGAAATATTAACAACAATCATAAAAAAATCGATTTTACTGCCTGCTTTCCTCATTTCTAAGAAATAAGATTGCTTAACATTTCCCAAATTTGAAAAACCAGCAATAATAGCATTACATTATATAGGTAAAGTTGAACAAATCTTGTAAAAGTCTTCTAATATACTAACATTTTGATAAAAGCTCATTAAAGTAACAGCTAAATACAAATCAGATTCTAACCCATCTTTTATAACGCTACAATGAATCCGTTTACAATGCATCATATCCATCAGGCCACAAAATGAACTCAACAAGTATTATAAGTTATTTAATCTGCTTTGTGACCCCAAATCCAACATTACTCTAATCAAGTACACTGCTTTATCGGTTCGTTGATTGTATACACAGCCACTTATCATGGAAGTCCAACTGTCCAAGTAAAATCATTATTGGAAACCATATCTACAAATATTCTCCGAGAACCATCCAAATCAAAACACTTAATATATATCTCATGTAAGGCCTTACCCACGAAAATGTTACAAAGAAACCCATTTATCATAGATAAACCTTGAACTTGCTAACCTAGATCAATCATTCCCTTTTAAAAAAATCCCAAAAAGAAACAAATTAATCATTTTATCTACATACTTGGTAACATGATAAGCCAAAATTAACGAGTTCTAAGTAATATTATTTCTTTCAGGCATTTCATTGAACACTTTCCGTGCATCATTTATAGCACCACATTTTCCATAGATTTCCAATAAAGATGTGCCTATATATACTTTTTTCGAAACAAAACTTATCTTGTAAATAAATGACTCAATTTTGTTAAGAATGTATGAATTACAAATGGACTTATTTTATATCCGATATATATATATATATATATATATATATAGAGTTGAGTTATTGTGAGAACCAATAAAATGTCGAGAACTAATATGGTCTACTAGAGATGTTTGATGGCATTTATGTAATTAGGGTAAATTA
>JANDBE010000047.1:26248171-26260122 GCA_024320915.1 Erigeron philadelphicus | reverse complement strand
TTTGTATATATTAAATCGAAATTGATGAAATTATTGATTAAATTTTGTGTTGGATTTAGGGAACCACGGCTGATCAAGACACTCGATTCTCTAATAAACATGCTAAGCTTCTTAAATCTCAGAAGTTTCATCCTGAATTGGAGAATCTGGTTCGTTATATATATAATTATGTATATCTATATGTATATATGTGTGTATAGATGTGTGTGATTGCATATATGTGTATATATATGTGTGTGTGTGTGTGTGTGTGTGTTATAAATGCGTGTCATTGTTGAAATTAAAGTGAGATGAATGTAGATGCTAGATCTGTGTGTTAAAGCTTATATTAGTGTTTAGGTTTAAAAAACAATGGATAATTGTTAAAAAGTCAAATGTTTTTTGATTATTTATTAGAATTCTATATACTGGAACTAACACTAGCTTATCAACCTGCGTAATATGCGGATAGTATTAAAAACTATTATAACGAGTTTCTTTAGGTGACACCAGACCCCACGTGATAAGTAAATCGAAGTGACTGAGCGGCAAGGCGAGTAGTGGTGTCGATCACAAGGATCGAACACCTCACCTCATTTTCTCGAAAAAGCAAAATTGCTCCAAGAACTTGACATTTTAAATTAAATCATTACGACATTGACGTAGATGTTTCTTTTAGGTAATATTTTTTATTTAGTATAATGACGTTATTGCAAAAGGTGTGTATACATTTATTTATCCAAATAATGATGAATGTGTGTTCAAAACGTAAAGAGAAAGATGAATAACCAAATTTCAATTATGTGAGGCAATGTATTCAAGGAGTATATATGCACAAGAGTGGATAGGCAAAACAAAAGCCTAATTTAAATTGTCAATGAAAATAGAGATAAATTAAATAAATAAGCTGTTATATGATATGATTGATATCATTAGATGGAAGTTGAAATTTATAAAGGGTGTCTAGCCATGCCACATAGGTCTTTTTATAATAAAATCTTCTTAAAAGAAGTTTGTTTTATTATATAGAGAGATGGCGTGTAATCATATATATAATGATGAACATCATAACTTTAGATAATACAAGATTTAGGGCTGGTTACTCTCGGTGATGGGGGAATAGTAGTGTATATATATACACATATAAGTTGAGGAATGGGTTTAAATGAGAACTACAAAAGATCAAGAAGTGCGAGAACTACACGGTTATGTGTTTAATCGTGTGTAAAAAAGCTACAGTAGTTTAATTGAGAACAAAAAACAGTTGAGAACTGCGAAGCTGGCGTGTGATTGAATTTGTTCACATGCATTTTAACTTTTAAGTTTTTAATTGTTCTCAAGTTTCAACTCTTTTTTGTTTTACTTTGAACCTGCATGTCCTTAATATGAAAATCAGTAAATGGTCCTCCTCATAAGTGAATTAACGAAAATTAGTGTTTTTGCACCTTTTTATTAGTATGTATGTTGATGTTGATGGTGGTTCATTCCCATGAAAGTTGCAAAGTTTGAGTTGATAATTGAAAATTTGAAAAGCATATGTGTACCTATCAGATATAACTAACAAAGATAAAAAAGGATTCTTGTGGAGGCAAATTAAGATTCGGTTCATTTTAATATTTTGTAATTATTATTATGTGAATACAAGGCTTCTATCCTGAAGTTTAATTAAATTGATGTTTTAATTTTAGCATGACATATCAAATAGGGAAGTTTTTCAGTTTGCATGATTGCATTATGAGCACAAAGATCCAATTGCATATGACTTTGTTGTCTTTACTTAACTAGGCGTGCTACTGTGCTCTTTGGCTGTGCTATAAATTGCTTTTGACATTAATTCTGTCTTGTATTAGGTGGACATGACAAAAGTTAAAATGGATGTCATGAGGCCATGGATAGCTCACAGGGTAACTGAACTACTTGGATTTGAGGACGAGGTTCTCATTAACTTCATTTATGGTCTTCTTGAGGAGAAGGTAACCTACTACCATTTATAGAATTTTATACAAACAAAGTTTGGATTTTAATTAATCAGAGTAAAGTTGAAGTATTTTAGTGTACAGTATTATTATTATTGGAAGTGGACTATTAGATACCCATAAAGGGGATCTCAAATACTTTGCTTTGGTATTTATGTTGATTGATATTATTACCTTCTTTTGATTGATTCTATTTTTTCTTTATAAAAGACGAATAAAGCTTGTACGTATTGAAACATATATCACTAGATCTTTTTCCCTAGATGTAGCTACGTGAAGTACTCTTGACAGTTTGTTGCACATTTTGTTTAATGCAGGTAGTTAATGGCAAAGAGATTCAAATTTCACTTACTGGGTTTATGGAGAAAAATACAGGGAAGTTTATGAAGGAGCTTTGGACACATTTACTCAGTGCGCAGCAGAATGCGAGTGGGGTCCCACAACAATTCCTGGACGCCAAGGAGGAAGAAACTAAGAAGAAGCAGGTATATCCTATTTTTAATATTTGGTGAGTTGTGCGTTTTCTATGTCTATTGTTTTCAATCCCACTGTATTATGTATTTAGGAGGAAACGGATCGTATAACCAGAGAATTGAAGAAAACAAAAGAGAAGGAAGGCCGTGAGTATGAGCAAGAAAGAGGGAATATGGTATCAATTCTTTCTATGCAAGAGTTAGTTCTATAGGGTCAAGTTTTTGGTTTTGACTTGTGGTTTTCTTATGATATTCAGCTTGCTTCTGCAATTTTTTGGGTTCATGTCCTTTCCTCACACTACTGTAGGACAGAGAGGCTGATAACGTGAAAGCTGCTGCTTTGGAGCCCCACTCGAGGAGACCCACTAAGTTTTCTAGCAAGTGGTCAGCTGAGGATAAAGCAGCTGATGAGAGGAATGGCTCACAAGAATTGCCCAGGTTAGAGTAACACAGTCATATATTAGCATTTACATTAGTTTAGAACATGAATTAAAAACTTTTACTATGAAAGTCTTGTTATATTTAAACTATATGTCAATATGTCATACTAACAGTCTTGTTAAAACCTCCCTTTACTTGCGTATTGTTTACAGGATTAACCCGTCTCCACATCCAGCTGATCATTCTTTGTCACCACCTCGGTATTTATCTTGATTACTGATCTAAACTTCATCAAGGGTCCCAGACTCTTTCCATCTTGATATTATCTTTGTTTTAACTATCTCAGTGCTTATTATTTTTTTTGTTTTGTTTTTTTAGCAGACGGGCACGTTCTAGGTCCTTTAGCAAGTCCTTGTCTAATTCTAGAAGTCCTTCAAGGTGTGTTGTTATCCATGAAAACGTTGATGATTTTATTTGTTCTAATTGACCATCTTCTCAACCATGTTATTACATTTTCAGTAATGAAATATATGTTATGTAAAATTTTTCTTTCATTTTCAGCCTACTAAAGTTAAATAAGTGATTATTGTCATCTCAGGTCAAGAAGCTTGTCAGCATCTCCTAAACCCATAAGACGTTCCCTTTCTTCTGAAAGGAGGCACCGCTCTTTATCAAGAAGATCTTCAACACCTCGCCGAGTCGACTCACGTATGCGATCCCCACCTAAGAGATATAGATCAAGTTCGCGCATAAGGTCACCTTCACCTGTAAGGCGAAGGCTTAAATCTCCTACACGACGTAGATCTAGGTCACCCGTGTTGAACAGATCACGGTCACCTGTTCGACGCACATCAAGGTCAACTATAAGGCACAGATCACGATCTCCCATCTGGCGAAGGTCACGGTCTCCCACTCGGAGGAGATCACGGTCCCCTATCCGACAGAGATCGCGTACTCCTATCAGGCGAAGGTCACGGACCCCCATTCGGCGTAGGCTGCGATCTCCCATTCATAGGAGGTCACGGTCTCCTGCTTTTAGGAGGTCGCGATCCCCCATTCGCCGCAGGTCACGGTCCCCCATCCGTCGCAGGTCACGGTCCCCTATTAGGCGGAGGTCACCGTCCCCTTTTCAACGCAGGCCGCGACCTCCTTATCGACCCAGGTCACAGTCATCTGAATCTGATCCTCGAAACATGTCGCTATCTCCTATGCATTCTAGATCTCCTTCTCCAGTTCGTGGCAGGTCACCATCTCCTGTGAGACAGCGATATCAAAGAGCTTTATCTAGTCCACATCGTAGATCTCCTTCTCCAGTTAAACGCAGGACAACCTTCGCTGGGCGTCAGAGATCTCCAACTTCAGGAAGTAGGTCTTCTTCACCATCAGGACGGGTTTCTTTGTCTCCTAAACATGCTACACCCCCTTCAATGCTAAAAAGGGGATCACCAAAACGTCAGCAGAGATCACCTGTACAATCTTCTAGAGACGAACACAGGTCTTTGACACTCATAAGTTAGATATTTCCATTTTTGATATTCTCTTATTTTTTGGACAATTTTGAATCGTACAAAAAATTGCAGATTTGTTCAGAGAAGTGTTCCTGATCGTCAAACTCCACGGAAAGAGACTGCTGAGCGTCCACCTGTTTCAGTAAGGTCTTCAGAAAGAGATCCAAAGGGTCGTAGAATCTCTCATAATGGAGAGCCAGCTTTATCATCCTCACCATATAAGTCTCCTCCCCGTTCGGCATCTCCACCAACCGGGAGAAGTCCTAGTCAGGAGACAAGGTATTGCAGGCCATATATCTTTGTGTAGTTAGTGTATCATATATGTATTGTTATGCAGTCTATCATGTCCAGTTTTTCTGTTAGGGTCCTGTAAAACCTATTAACAAATGCCATTGTTTTCTGACAGCCCTATACCTCCACCTAGACAAAGAGGAAGTATGAATGCTAAGGATCGTTTGGATCGTGTAGAGGTGGAAGGAAGGACTTTTTCCAGGTTAGCTCTTTAAACGATATATGATGAATACTCGAGGTAGATATATTGACCTGTTCTTTGGGTCAATTTTGGTTGTGTTTTCTCTCAAACAGTTCTAATAAAGAATTGGATAAATAGGGGCCACTCAAATTGGATTGTGAATAGCCTAAATTTTTATTCAAAGATTTAGATTTTGGCTGTAATAATATGATTTTTTAATGATAATCAATGGACAAAAAGTGTGTGAGCTTGGCTATCTGGCACGACTAACCCAAACCACTGGCACATCTTGATACCTCTATCCTATATTGATTTTAACCGGTTCTTTGTAGAATCCAAAATGAATGGCAGTGTCCTTTCTAATTTTTTTACAGATCGAAGGAAGACAAGTATGAGAACAAAAATTCAGGAAATGATAAACTTGACAAAAATAAACAACCTTCTGAAAAGTTAGCTAGTCAACATCACTCCAGTGGCCCTCAAGCTATGGAGAGTAAAAGGTGTTTTCTTTTACTAGCAATCTAGCATACTCTGCAACACACTTAATGAGTTGGTGTTCTTATTATTTCTTTTTTGTAAATTGACAGCAAGAGTGATGATGGAAGGAGAATTTATCCTGAATTATCAAATGACATGGCACATGGCCCTGAAAAAGGATATAAACCCGATGAGATGATTCAGGAAGCAACGAAATTGCCCAAATTGTTGCAAAAAGTTGAGAGGCATAAGCGAAGTGGGTCATTAGATTCTGGCTCTGAGGAAAGTGACCATAGGAGAAAACACAAAAGGTCAAAAAGGAAAGATGTCTCATCAGATGATGATAGTGATGACTCCCATACAGACAGTAAAAAGGAAGCTAAGAGAAGACGCAAAGAGGAGAGAAGAATGAAGAAAGAAGAAAAGCGTAAACGGCGGGAAGAAAGACGTCGCAAGAAGGATAGTCGACGCTCTGAGAAGCTCAAACTGAAAGCCGGGGGGAATGTCTCTCCATCTTCAGATCTTGATAAGAGTCACGATAGCCATGAAGAGGGATTATCTGATCCAAAGAAACTTGAAATTGAGTTGCGGGAAAGGGCCCTTGAATCTCTGAGAGCCAAAAAAGGCGTTGGTCATTAGTTTTAATGTTAATTTAGAATTGCTATCTTTTAAATGACTTTCATCATGTTATCTTTTGTCCCCAATCTCTCTTAAAACGTTTACAATTTGGTTGTGTATTGTTGATAGCCGTTTAATACTAGCCTGTCTTTACTGATGGCAGCTTGAGGACTGAGATGTTATCTTGAGTGCATTATGCTGAGTTCCTGCTAGTTTTCTGGTAATAAATGCCTTTCTTTTTGCTGGGTGCTCATTGGTATTTAGTTTATGTGAAACATGTAGTTAGATACAAATGTTTGGAAACGTCTTTTTCTGTTGTATATGTTGTATTATATATCGTGGTGATTCAGCTGGTGATGATCAAGTTATTAGCAATCAGTTTGTTCTAAATTGAATTTGTGGTTAACTTTTAGATGAAATTATTGTTGACTGATCTAGCTGGGCAGAACTTATCATATAATACAGTTGGATCATCTTACCAGGTGAGTTTTTGTAGTACTTGTATAGAATAGTGTCTATGTTTCTTTTTGGCCCAATTTATATTAACCTTTTTGCGGTGGGCAGGTTTAAGATGGATTCAGGAGTTGGGTTCTCTTTTCTACAGCTTTCCTCCCTGTTCTGTTTTGAAGCACTAACATGCTGGTAATATATAATTTTTTATTAGTATCAATTTGATGATGATGATGCTCTTCTTAGTTGCATGTGTCATGCCTATGTCTTAGAGGTGAAAATGTGTAGGCAGGCAAGTAACATACTTTAGGCGACTGTTGATTTGTTTGATCCGTCAGACGTTGAACTAACCCTCATCAACTCATTAATAACAAAAAGTAAATAAGTCAAAATTGTTGCCTGTACTGTGTCCCGTGTCTTTCTTTTCTTATATTTTCATGTTAGCTTGAATTTAATATTTTTGATTATTTGATCTCTGATGGTGACTTCAACTTGTCTAAGCATATAAATTTCCTTCTGTTGTCATGATTATAAATTTATAATTCTTCGTTTTGTTTTTATGAATATTCCTGACTTCCTGTGAATTTGCTTCAAATGTAATATGCATAGCATGCTATATAGTTTAGCATGCAGGCAGAAATTCATGCTATTCGGGTTGAAATATTTTAGTATTCATGTGCTATTTTATTACCATAACATTTTTGTTACACTAAGCAACGCTGATTTAAAACGTTAGTTTTACTCAAAAAGCCTATCTATGAGTTGGTTTATATTGAAGGATTTTGCTATTTGTAGAGCTTAGGGTTATGTATTACACACATTAAAGTGTTGTACATCGAAATAACCGCCACCTAGGCCCCTAAAACTAGTTTTCAACTGCCATATACAACCTTTTTTTTGCACTTTATCCATAGCCATAAGGGCTATGACTAGCAAACTTCTAAAACGATTTATGCTCTTGCCAGGGCTAATATGTCCCAAAATCTGTTCATCAGATAAACGTTTAATGAAGTAGGTCTGGTACAGGATTACCTGGTGTCTGTTTAATTAGCCAAGGGTTGTGTAGAAAATGACCTTTTAAGAATTCCTAGTCATGTTTGGGGCCAACCGCATGAATTGCTTGCTCTATATAGCTATGACTGAGATATTGGATAGAATTAGGAGGTTTTAATTAGTGGTCTGGTAATAAAAACTCTACCAGTTTTTGTGAACATATCGTTACCTCTGGTCTTGGTGGTTGCCGGTTGGAGTAACGACTCTTTTTACCATGATATCTTTTTGGTTTTTTATGCACCAACCACTGTTGATTAGTAGCATTTTATCATTCGTTTTTACCCTTTTCCATTTCCAAATGCGTGTGACGAAGCAGGCATTGTGTCTATATTTTACCAAAAAATTGATTTTAAGTTCTGGAAATCTAGTAAGTTAATTTCACCTCTTACCCACTAGAGGTTGTGGTACCTCAAGAATTAATAATGGTTTTATTCTGTGAACAAAGACATCACAAAATATAGTAATAATTGAATTGGATTTAGAAATTTGTTATTATATCACTAGGTCACTGTTACCATGGATTTAAATACAAGTTGGCTATAATTCTGCTCAAATTTTGTATCTTGTAGGTGACTGACTACTGATGTCAATGATCACTTATAAAATGCATAACTAACCATTTGCTGAAGGCAATGGTCTTTTTTGTATTTCTTAAGTTGGGATTTATTTTCAGATTAATAAAACAACCTTCTTTTCTTCATCAAGTTCCTAAAGGTTTATCCAGTCCTTAAACCACTGGGTATAAAAGTTCAGGATGTGATTATATAAGCTTAGAAAATTGGTCAAATTCAAACATATACGTGGCAATGAAGAACCTGAAAGCAAATGCTTAGAAATCTAACTACTGATTTTATTTGCACTTAGATAAAAGAATGGGTATGATTCTATATTCTAAAAAGCTCATTGGCATGCGTTTCATTATTTGTGCCAAGAGTAACGTTATACCCTACCAAGCCATCCTTATAATAATGATACATGCGATTTGATATAAGCAAGGGACGAAATGAGGAGATGAATGGCAAATGATTTGGACCTCGTGGTATATCATTACTAGCAAAGGTGATTTACAACACAAAATGTAATCTATAGTTGTTTTTGAATCAAACTTCTTTTTATTAGATTGTTGAGCAGCCTATAGGTGAAGTGATACATGTATACCCGTTGCATAAAGCCGAAGGTTGGAAACAAGATAAATACGGTCAACTGCACTTGTGTTGCGTTCTTATATTGTCTATTGAGTGTACCATGGGTTGTTCATGGCCTGGTTTGACTTTTTCGAATGGTAGACTCTTAGCCAAATCGTTAACCTTATTCGTTTTTGAAAATGTCAAAGGAAACTGGCCAAGTTGGCTTGGTCAGCCGAATACAAGCTTGGTTCGGCCGGTTTGGGCTGTCTTTTCTTTTGTTTCTTTTGGATGGCAAGGATTCATATCAAATTAGCATCGATGCAGTTGACCAAAGAGTGTATGAAGTATGAACGCTCTAAAGTTTAAGCAGTACAACAAAAGTTGTGATATTTGGTTTGCATTTAGGATTGGTAATATGGAAATGGAAATGGTTTAGGTTTGAAAGAATAATTAACTAATGTATAACAATCTTGGAAATATGTTAAAACATTAGATTAGATAAAATTTGGAAGAATATGTGGGAAAAAGGTGAAAGAGAAAGAAGGAATAATGAATTGAAATCTCTGCTAACCTTCCATTCATCTAATTTTTCAGAAACTCATTTTCTGAGTTACGTATACATGGAATCCAATTCCTTAAAACAAACTGCTAAAAAAAAAACCCTCTTAAGAAAGGATAGTTCATATCCATTCGTTGCATCTAAATCCACACACCAAGCACATCAGTAATGATAGTCATTAGACATGGTTTTAATGCCCAAGAAAACTGGGTTTTGTAACAGCATTAATTTATGGAGGAACATTACAAGGAGATTAACTGGTTTATTAATATTTAATACTCATAATGTATATCTTCCACTAATTGGGTATCTCTAAATCTTTAACAAGAGAATTCAATCTATGTAAAGAGGAAATAGGCAGAAATTAAATTACTTCTAATTTTTTTGCGAAGGGTTCATGTTTTTCTCTTTTGGAACGATTGAATTATATAAAATTAAAATTTTGGCAAGACGCTGAAAAATATAAAGACCACATCAAATGGCTCGGGCTAACTTGCCACAAAGTCCATGGCAAAGAAAAACAATTACAATCTGAGTAAACAACTCCTCACTCGTTGCATTCATAGCCCGAAAGTAGACATTGTTTCTATGCTTCCACAGTGACCACCACCATGTGAAGAATATACCTTCCAAAATCCTCTTATAATTTGTATTATAAGTTTGACTATCCAACCAATGTAGTAGTTCATTTGCAAAGGGTTCATGTGATTGCCAAAATTAAGAACCAAATCTTTAGATTATCCAAAAATGACCTTCGAGTACCCGATCGTGTCGAATAATTATATTTGGAAAGTGATAACACAATTCATTTGATATATTATCTTTACATTTATTACATTCACATGAATCGAACATAAGTTTAACTAAAAATGTGGTCAAAAACAAAGAAATGAGAATAATTCAATGCTAGATGGAAGTTCTTCAATTCCTGGATCCAAACTTTTCTAAAAAACATTTAAACCTATTTATTTGCCACTTGGGTCATGTTATATTATCAGCGACAGTGGGTAGTCGGTTTTGTAATTCTCAAACAGACTGGCATGCATGAATAGTTGGCCAAATTATCAAGCTAGTGTCAAGTGTCAACTAACAAAACATTCCTGCTTACCGAGTAAAATGCACAAACACGCAAATAATTCAAAGGTGAAGGCAAATTATATATTATACGAATTTATTGTGTAAAAGGTGTAAATTGGAGGGAACACCCCGATCTCCGGAACCGCCATAGTTCCGATACAGGCCGCACAATCCGTATCTCATTGAAACCCCTCCATCAAATACCACCACAATGGAATAAATCCTCATGCTTGCAGGCCGAGAGTCTCGAACATGCGCCCCATGATTGTGTAAGGGGTAAACATGGTGGAGTTCAATTTTGTAGGAGACAGATGACCACTGGGCTATTAACCAAATACAATGTGTAAAAACAAGGATTGTTACTCGTAAATCGTAAGGATGCAAGTCTATATAAAAGATTAACCACTCTAATCAAGTTAAACGGGTCCCTAATTTATGTCATGGGAATGTACGTATCATTTATACATTCATCTTCGACTTAGTACGTAAAAAGGGTTTTTGTTTATTTATTCGTCCAAGTTCAAGTCTATCCAATAATACATTGTAATCCTCCATTCGTTCTTTTATTGCAAGTTCAATTCCTTTCTAGCTAGGTTAATACTCAACGAGAATTACGTTATAGTGAAAATGCATATAATAATATTGGCATACTTGCCATAATTAACTACGTACGATGGTGCATTGGTGCATATAATGTAATTTTCGTTTAAATAGACAAAATTCACTCATGAGGTTGCACCAAATTAAGGTTCTTATTGTATGTGTAAATTAAGCTTAATCCTGGATCATTTGCCTGTGCAACGCCAAAAGTAGCTCGACTTAGCTTTATTCTTATAGCCTGAACACTGACATTTTCTCAAATTTTGGTACATATGCTGTCAATTTAATTTCTCAGCCAAACTTACCCTTGTTGATCAAATATAACATTTTTCTACAAATGGCCTTTATATATATCTAGCAACTCAATGGGCCGGGTTAACCTAGATTAATCCTAAATTGCTTTTAAATCTACGTCCTCTAGCTAGATCTCATCATCAAGCACAATTAACACTAACTCACCAAGGCACGTACGTACTAATTAATTAGCTAGGGCTAATTAAATGGCCGTATTATATCTACTTCCTAAGATTAAGTTAAAGCTATCCTGTTAATTAAAGGCTAATTCATGCCACACTGCTAGCTAGCTTCTTATATCCTCGTACCTAGATCTTGCCAGAAGCAAAATTGAATTTAAGTGATTGACTTACCTTAACACTATCCCTGCTGGGATTATGTAGGTACCAATTCCGTACATGGGATCAATCGGTTCCAATCAATCTACAGTCTTCAGGGTTTCTTTAAATTTAATTACCTTAGTTAGATTGACATTTGATACATTCATGCTGCACTAGTCACTAAAAAGAGTCTTTTCTAACTCCATTGGCTGGAATTTGTGCCCAAATTAGTACTAGTATTTAATGTATATATATAAGTACGCATGTATAAATACTTAGCATTAATCGATCATTCCATAGTTCATTAAGCAAAATTGTACTTTACACCAGTAGTATACTTCAACACTTAATTAAAAGGTTATGTCATGTGGAGTAGCTTATAGGCTGCATTGCCTAATAAGTTACTTTACCCTAGATATATAAACATATAACATGAATCAAATCTCTATGTATATACATAACTAAAATGTCATCAAACTCGTAGAATATTATATAGTAGTAGTGAACATGAATAAATAAATATATATCATGAAGCTAGCTAGACAAACGAATGTAAACAAGAAATTAAATACAAAAAGTAGTTAGCA
>JANDBE010000047.1:26149317-26160558 GCA_024320915.1 Erigeron philadelphicus | reverse complement strand
GACATCTCACCGTATAATGGTGAAGCTTTGCACATACTGCAGACAACGAGCTGTTGACCATGAGCCGTTACAAGTATTCAGAGGGAAAAATCCCAAAGTTTTGTCATCCCTAAGGATCGAACTCAAGACCTTAGGTAGAACCGGGAGTGCCTCTGGCCAGCCAGGTTGACCTTCATTGGCTACGATAACAATTAATTAACGTCTAAATCTATTCTCCCTTTTATCACAACTGAGAGTCTAGACTATGTTGTCTCAACCAAATTCATGGCTTCTTACTAGAAAACTTCCTCGCCTGACCTCATAAAAAACCCCTAATAGTCCACCCAAAAATACAATAACATTTAAGAGAAAATCTTATTATTTTAGACTCGAACATGTGTCTTCCCAAATGTAGACTCTTATCAATTGCTTGAGAACAAAGGTAAAATATATTGATATAATTGCTTGAGAAAAATGTTATATCATGTACTTATTGACTTATTGTCCATTTTATATAAATTATATTTGTATAAGGCACCAAGGATCTATTGAAATAACATGTTTCTCAACCGTCAACATGACAAAATAAAATTCATCAAATCGGCCAATGATTCACGAGAAGTACCTCCATTTTCCACTGCTTGTTTAGCCATTTCCTTCATACCATTCACTCTAATTCTCGTTTGCTTCCCTTCTTCATCAGCCATAAGTCTTCTAATCATACATTCTACCTCACCTCTCTCGAAGACCTCCAACTCGAGTCCTATCTTCCACACGTAGCTCACATAACGCGCGTTAACCCATTGGTCCGCGGTAAATGGTTGACATATCATTGGAACCCCTTCTGATATACATTCCAATATCGAGTTCCAACCACAATGACTCCAAAATACACCCACTGCAAAATGGGCCAAGACTTCCTTTTGGGGAGCCCATTTCACTATCAAACCTCGTCCTTTAGTTTCATCTAGAAATCCCTCTGGCAAAAACTCTAGCCATTCGTGTCCACTTACTGAACCGGGCCTAACAGCCCATAGGAACCGTTGGTTACTATTTGCTAGACCCCATGCCATCTCGGTTAGCACTTTAGCATCCAATGTGACTAAGCTTCCAAAACTTATGTAAATCACGGATTTTGGAGCTTGTTTATCGAGCCAAGTGATGCAACTGATGTCTTCTTTGAGAAAATTGGTTTGTGGGCTTGGTGTTATTTTGTGCAGTGGCCCGACTGCAAAAACTGGAACCTTGTAGTGTTCTTGGACTTTGGCTAATGACTCATCTTCAAGAGATCTAATGGTGTTCCAGATAACAGCAGTGGGGTGTGCTTGTTTGCTGAATATCACACCGAGCTGTCTCCAATCTTCGATTGAAGATTGCGCAAAGGGGAGATCTTTGTATCTAAGAGGATGATGATTTGGCACGATGTCCTGCATCACAAAATCTTTGCCACAAATAGGACCTAACATAAGTTCATATACCTAATAATTTGAGATTGAAAAATCAAGATGCATCTTAAATGGATGCCCTGTGAAACCTTTTTTGTGTTTCTAAAACCAATCATATACCTTTTTCTAACGGCAAACTATTTCCTCCATACTCTCCTGAATGTCTAGGATGAAGCCCAATATATCCGAAATCACCCATATACTCCCTTGACTCACCCTACAAACAGTGGATGAGCTATGTGGTGGTCACGGGTGGCCATGACAACCCCATAATTTCTTTAAAACTCTATATTTTTAGTATTATTTCTAAATATTTGATCAGTTTTAAGGTGATTAGCAACCCCTGACTAGAGTAATTGAATTTTGTAGTTTAATTTTACACGTATTAATATCATGAAAACTGTTCGGCAACCCCAAGATAAAAATCCTGGTTCCGCCACTGACTACAAATGTAAAAAATGAGACTAGAACTCATTGTCATACTCTTAAATGAAAAACCAGGTGATGATATTAGTTTTTGCTATACTAGATACTTACAAAATTGAAAAAGTGAACAAAATAAAATTAAATAAAGTATAACCCATTTTAATTTAGGTTCATTTAGAAATATTGCACTAATATCCTTCCCTTGGGCCTTTTTAACTTTTAAGTAAATCTTGATTTGGTGTAAAATTTAACTGTTAAAATAAATAGAATCTAATGCAGGTTACGATTCTATTGTATTGATCGACATGTGTCAAAAGGAGATTCAACAATCGGTGTGGGTTCAAGTCTCACTCCAGACAATTTTTTTCCTTAAAAAAAGGGAATTAAAAGTACAAGCATACAAAGAGCAAAGATGTCCCCCATTTGTGTGGTGGTGACTAAGAAGTGTTATATGGTTCCAATAATTAACTAATTACCTTGTTCAAGAAATTTGTTCTGTTGATGGAGCTGCTGACGAACCAAGAAAGCAGGAAAGTAAGCAGCACTACAACTACGAAAAATGATAGCAGCGAGATTCAACTCGACAGCAACGCTTGCTGCAAAAAACATAAGGTTATCATAGATAACAACTATCCGTTTGTTTCCTTCACTTATCAACCGAGTCAAGTGTTCCTTAAACGATGCTTTACACTCGGTATTAATAGTGTTGATGAAATTAGTGAAGCTACCAGAATGATCGATAGCTAATAATGTGTCGAAAAGTGGGAGAAAGGTGAAGTCTGGAGGATGGTTAGATGGGTTAGGAGGGTTTAGTTTTGAATGAGCTATGGCTATGGAAAAGCCTTTTGCATGAAGGGCTGTGGCTAACTGGAGTGTAGGAGTCATGTGACCATGAAATGGCGTCGCGGTTAGCACCACCAATGGCATCGGTTTTCGGTCATGTTCTTCCATTTTTTCCTAACTTTATTGAAGTCTTGATTGCAGTTCTAAAACTATTTAGACCTTGATTATCAGAATTGAGAAAGAAGAAGTTTTAAAGTTTAGAAGCCGTGTCTCATTTACCTGTCTTTTTAAGATGCCTTTCGATATCCACAAGAATGCTACTAGTATATTATCGGGTCGGACTAGTTAATGATTAGTACTAATCAATAATTAATGCCCATATGCGAAGTACTCCTATAGAGATTACAAATACGAGTTTGTTTTTACATAAAACTACCGAATTAATACAATTAACATTTCTTTTCAACCATTTTCTATTTTTGAACTTCTTTGAACATGACAATGATATAACCTAAGTTGTGTCAAGGATTCGAATTTTGTCAAACATAAATTTGGTCTCCATTAATCCCAATTGTTAAGGAAGCCTAAGTATAGTAGGAATTTTCTTGGGTACCAACTCAGTTAAGGTGTAGCCCGCAGGATCCGATTAAGACTGACGACTTTTATCACTAAGTGGGCCCTTATGGCCTTATCTTTGGTTGGTAAGGGCCTAGTGTTATTCAAACGATTGAAACAAAATATAAAAAAAAAACTTATTTGAACATAAATGACCATGTTAACTTTATTTAGACTTGATGTTTAGAACTCAATAATTTTATATCTCTATAATCCCTAGGTTACGATTTGGCAAAACTTAATTAGGGCAGAGAGGGTTCATCGCCCAAAATGTCCAGTTATTAACAGGATATATGCTATATTTCACAAAATGTAAAACAAAATTCAAGATACACCAAATGGTTTAGGCTACTTGTACAAGGTGTTCCATGTTTGACCAAGGTTCTAGACTTTTACCCTTCTTTTTTATTATCGTTTTTATCTATTTCATTACTATATTTCTTAATACCAAACCACTCTTCTTTTCATTAATAGTTAAACCACCAAATACATAATAATAGATCATACTTAACATCACTTATAACTATGTAAAAAATATATACTTAAATATATGTTAATTTATATAAATTTATATAAATTTAGAAATATATATATCAACATCAAAGTTTATTTTGACCCCTCAAAAAAATTTTCAAGTTTCGCCACTGCAGACACTAATATGTATCTGTCTATGTTTAGATGTAATCTTTTTGACAACTAGATACACAAAAAGGTGTTGGTACATTAAGGTTTAAAATAGGCTATGTCAAACATGTATTAGCACTACCATAATCATTCATACACTTTCAAGCGTAATCTTACGAGATTAATTTCTAAACCTGCGTGGCAATTCAAAACCTACCATACTATGAAAGAACTAATTAAGCTGAAAAGGTAGGAAGATCGGTTAATGAACACTTGAAAAAAGTTTCGTTGGAAAAACTATATCAACTAATGTTTAATGATGGATGCAAAAAAAAAAAAAAAAAAAGAAAAAAAGTAATATTTATACATTGTTGTTGGCAGACTCGATACCTTTTCGTGGGCTTTTAATGCGTATAAAAAATACGTCGTTCATTTGAAGTTGGGCCTATGATCAACCCATTTTCTTCTTTTCCACTGGTCCATAAAAAAGTCTGACCACTCTTGGATCCGTTCGCAATTCGCATCATAAATCGATGCTTGTTATTACTCCGTAATCCGTATTAAGTTAGGCTTAACCCCTTTTATTATTATTTTTAACAGATAACAAAGTTGCATTTGATGCGTTTTTCTTTATTTCCTTTAAACGGTCCCGGTTGATAGATTAGCTCATTATTAGCTAGTTTTCACATAATCATATTTTTCTCAATTGTATTTGAGTTGTTATTTTTCTAAATTGTATCCGGCTTTGATATCACTAATGATAGGTTGTCTACTTGTCTTCAGCCCATTGCCATATGGCTTTAATATCTCTTATTTGGAAAAACAATCAAGTAAATCGGAGATTTCATGAAGCTTTAATGGTGGCGTTTGAAATGTGAAGTGTGTGAAATGAAGGTTGAGAGCATAAGAGATAGATCACCAAGCGCGGCCATGCGTGTTGCAAGCACCGCATAATGCTCAATTGGATGTCATTATGGTGTCTCGAATGCTTACTACTAAGTCACTGTTCAAAAGAAGAAAAAAAAGATAGATCACCAAGCCCATGCGTTTTGTGGGGAACGATATCCGTGATGGTGCTTGGGTTTCGATGGACCCGGTGATTGGACCATCCAATTGACAACAATCACTATCAACAAGCTTAAGAGTTTATCCATAATCAATGGAACATATGGTGTGCTCAATCATGATAGACAAAGCATTTTGATTTCATGCTCTTATACTAAATAAACAAATGGTTAGCACTACTTTGGGTCATTTCTTGTATATTGACTTTTCTTCTATGTTGTGTCATATCAAACTTCCAAAGTGGATAATTTTTCTTTCTCCTGTATACTAGGAGCTTTTAATAACTTTTCAATTTTAGAAAACATTATAAAAGGGGGCCATATAAGAAAGAACTCTAAATTTCACTAATTCAAGTATCAATCAATTTTAAGCATTTGATTGATCACTAATCACTCCATTAATTACACGCTTATTACTTTATTGGGTGCGTTGTTATCTTTACAAAAAGGGTGTTTCGATGTTGCTATCCACATGTGTCAATTTTTTCCATCTTTGGACCAATGTGTCAATTTCAAGAACCTAACTATCATGGGTTCAACTTCCGTATAGTACTCTAGAATGGTTGGTTAGTGGTCCTTCATAGATCCTTTTCTAGTTTCCTTTCCATTTTAGATCCTTACATAATCGAGGTGCCATTACATTAATCATATCTATCTTGCGTATACATTTAAAAAGCTTTCGACAGAAAAATGATATATATGCTTCGTTGCTTACTATATATAATAGCCTAAAAATCCTCCTAACTTTTAGATAAGAACATGTGGAAAAATCAGGTGATGAGATTAGGAAAGAGAATTAATGATATCCACATGTCACCATCTAAAGCTATTAAGAAGATTTTTAGGCTAATTTGTTAAGAGAAGAAATCATTTTCTTGATAACAATATTTTGATCTAAAATCTAACTAAAACTTTTGTAAGCTGGTAAATTAGTTCGTATAACTTTTACAACTATAGTTGATGTGAATTTATGTGTTTATCTTGCTTTATGCATCGATTTATTGGAAGACAGAGCTAACAAAATAGTTCTCGGGACACTTCACTATATCTAAGGGTGGGATCGTGAGTACATTACATCGTTCTCAAAAGAGGCAGGATGAGGCCAGACAATTGAAGGAAAATTCCGCATGTCATTCCAAAGTCTACAGAGTCGAACTCATGACCTTGAGAGTAAAACTTGGATACATCCACCACTTGAACTGGTTTCAGTTGCTTACTTTATGCATTGATCTTCCTAGATCTTTACTGTATTAATGGTAACGAAAATATATAAAACATCGATTACAAAATTGAAATTAAACTAATAACGATGTAAAAGATTAATGAGGTTGAAAATAACCTCTTTTGAGTTTCAAGCCGTTCACCCTTAGGCCTTGGACTTATATTCTTTTAAGCTAACTCAGTCAGGGATAAAATTGTCACCTCTCTGATCAATGTGTTGAACATCTTTAGTGTAATTAGACCGCCTTAGCCATAATACATCTTCGAATAATACATAAATAGATACAAATAATTAGCCTGCCTTCGCATAATACATAAATAGATACATATAATTTACCATGAGGACATAATACAAAGCTGTAATTTTCTAAAATTTTGCCAAGATGAATTCTACCAAGTCATTCAAGGAGTTGAATGAAGACCCTCCTTTGCACAAAGCATATTTGGCCTTTTCTTTCATGCTAATTGCTCTTTGCGTCATTTCTTTCCCTTCATCATCCACCAAAAGCCTTCTAATTGCATTCGCAATCACATTTCGTTCCAAATTTTCCAATTCCAAGCCCACTTTCCATACATAACTCAAGTACCTAGAATTTACACATTGGTCCCCCATCCACGGCCGGCATATCATTGGAACCCCTTCAGAAATACTTTCCAGAGTCGAGTTCCAACCACAATGGCTCCAAAACACTCCAACCGCATAATGTGCCAAAACTTCTTTTTGTGGCGCCCATTTCAGCACGAGACCTCTGCCTCTTACTTGTTCTGTAAAACCTTCTGGCAAAAATTCAATCCATTCTGACCCATTAACTGAACCGGGCCTAACAACCCATAGGAATGGCTGTTTACTATTAGCTAGCCCCCAAGCTGTTTCAGCTAACTCACTTTCATTCATAGTCGCTAAACTTCCTAAACTTACATAAATAACTGACTTTGGAGCTTGCTTATCGAGCCAAGATATGCAATCGGTGTCCTCTTTGAGAAAGCTAGTAGATGGGCCTCTTGCCATTTCATTTAATGGGCCTATCGCAAAAATTGGAATCTTGTAGTGCTGCCGGAGTTTTGTAAGCACTGAATGCTCAAGAAAATCGATTGTGTTCCAAATAATAGCTGAAGGAGCTCTAATATACTCTGCAAGTGCAAACATTTCTTTTGCAAGTTCTGTAGATGTCTTATTAAATGGTAAATCTTTGTATCTAAGCGGATAGAGGTCCGGTACTAGCTTCTGCAGCATGGAATCTGAGATGTAGACATTTCGGGTTAAAAAGATGTCAAATCTAGCACCTTTATAAGAATGGCGCGTTCTGGGGTGTGAAGTGGGAGAGAAGGGGGGAAAACTTTTAACTATCTACTAAAACTTCTAGTGGTTGATGGCATAAAGGTTTATATGGTTCAATTAGTTAATTAAGCTCTATTTAAGGTAATAATTTTGGATTTTTCTAACTTGTAACACATGTTAAAGTGAATTTATTTACCCAATTTGGTAACATTTAGATCTCATCTTAAACATTTGCCTAGTTCTCACAAGTTAAAAAAATTCAATAATCTCTTATTTTTGGTTGTCACACAAAATCTTGTAAATCCCAAAATTTTAATTTAAGGTAAAATATTCGTACTAATTACCATGTCTAGCTGTAACGTTGATTTGGCGAATGCCGTGGGTTGCTGACTTGGCTCTTGTAACACAGAAATGATCATTATACAGAGTTAAAATCATTGTATGGATTACCTAGCTAAAGTTTAACATTTCTGAAAGTTAGAGGAATTTATAGATGAAAACAAAGTTAGAAACAAGCTAGACCAAAGTTGGTTATTTTTTTTGTGTAATTAACTATCTATCTATAAGCAAAAGTGCAAAATCATAGACTAACCTTGAACAGGAAGTTGGCCTTGTGCATGAAGTTTAGGAAGAGTAAGGAAAGCCGGCATATATGATGCGCTACAACTGCGAAAAACTATGCTAGGAAGATTCAAATTGCTAGCAACTTCTTCAACAGAGTACATGATATTATCATGTATGATTGTGATCCTTAGATTCATTTCATCGTTCGCTTCTTCCCCTTCTTTAATCTTTCGAGTCAAGTGATCTTGTAGCTGCATTTTGCAGTTATTATTAAGTACTTCACAAAACTTTGTGAAGTTGGCCGAAGCATCGATGGCTAGAAAGTTGTCGAAAAGAGGAAGAAACGTGAATTCGGGGTGGTTTGAAGGGTCAGGAGAGTTTAATTTGGTGTGAACTATGGTTATGGAAAAGCCTTTGGAATGAAGAACACTGCCTAGTTGAAGCATGGGAGTCATATGACCTTGAAATGGACTTGCTACTAGCACCAAAGGTTTGCCTCTTGTTCTCCCATCCCCCATATTGCTTCTTGATGATGATTATATTTTACCCACTTTGATGGTTTATATATAAAGAAAGAAACTAGTTAAATACTCTCTTGGTTTTAGACTATATTTCATGCTAGCTACTATTTTTAAATAAACCCCTAAAGGTTGTTGTAAAGCATATAATCTTTTTTTATATAATGAGAAATTTTTTTTTAACATTTAGTATGCGACATTAGAGAAACCTCACTGTATAATGGTGAAGCCTTGTACGTACTCTAGACTATGAGATGTTGACTATGAGCCGTTACAAATATTTGGAAGAAAAAATTCAAGACTTGTCATCCCTAAAGATCAAACTCAAGACCTTAGATAAAACCCGGAATACTTTTGACCAGTTGGACTAGTCATCGTTTGTTATATATTGAGAATTTAACCCCCGAATTTTCAACAAGGTATAATATTTAACGCACGAATTAATATTTTATAAAATTATATGATATCAAGGTTATGAAAAATGCTAAATCCGGCTTCTAGAAATACACTCAACGTATATATTAAAGTTATACTAAAAGCTTACTGTTAAATTTTTTATTAAGTATAAAATTAATTAATGCATTTAAACTAAATTAAATTTGTAAGACTTTGTTTGACAAAACACATAATTTTGATGTATAGAAGAAAAATAAATATATAAAGTCAACAACTTTAAATAAAAAAAAAAGAAGAAGAAGAAGAAGAATGTCCTAATCAAGTTGAAAATAAAGATTTATGTCCAAATCAGGTTAATGGTATAAGGTCATTGATTAAACTGGCTAGTGGAAAAATGAATGGCGGCATTAATCTTGCTACCTGCCATTACTAAAAAGAATTATATTTTAATTTGCTAACGTTGAAAACAATATAGATGAAATAGCGATGGCAATCAGAGACGGTACTAAAAGGGGGCAAGGGGTCAAATGCTCCTCTCCAAATTTAAATTTTGTCATGTATTTTTAAATTTTTCATAGATTTTTAAAATTTTTTTATAGGTTTTTAACATTTTGTCCTCTTTTAGATTTACTTTTCATAAGTTTTCTAAGTTTGCCCCCTTTGGGATTTTTTTCTGGTACCGCCTCTGGATGGCATGGTAATCGGTGATACCTATCCAGAAAAATGTTGTGACATGTGAAACTTACATGGCTACATGGTGGTTACGGAATTAGTTATATTAATATTTATTTCAAAGGTTTGGAGTTGGTATTGGACCTTCCACTTCTATCCTCAAATTTACTTTCAACTAATTTTTTTAATTTCATTTAATTTTTATCTTTTTTCATACCATATTTATTCCTTATTATTCTATTAACAACTCATCCTTCATTCATTCTTCATACCATATTATACCTCATGTGGAGTATATAAAATCCACTAGAAAACAAAGTATACTTTACAAAAAGACAAAAACCTTACATTTACCACACACTTGCCGTGTGGTAAACTTTACGACACCTCCTTTATCACGCCGCAAAAAATAATGGTGGCTACGGTATTCCCTCGTGACAAACTCCCATAGTCCCATACCTCACTCAGTCCATTGGACGGCCCTTAAGTCTAAGCATATACTTTTCTTTAGCAACTTACCATTTCTAAAAGAGATAATAACTGTATGTGCATATGCTTTAGTCTATGCATACGTACATATATTTATATCCATTTCCATGTATATCTATACTAACTAACATATATCCGTATAATGTAATGGGATCGAATACTTCATTTTATTTGAAACTTACATTATTTGTAATGTTAAAGTTATCAATTAAGGTATATAACGAGTTATAAGGTTGAAAGTAAAAATATATAGTTTTACAAAGTTGGTTATTTTAAAACAAGTATTAAATAAAACAAATAAAATAAAATTTTGATCCTTAGATCATGATAAAAATAGATATATTAATACACGATGATTTTCATGATGTACGGTGATTTTCAATGAAAGCAAACCTGTTTTTTATTTGTTTTACCTTAATACATATTTTATTTTACTTAATATATATATATAATTAGACAATTACATGTTTGTGATTAATAGTATAATGAGTGTTTAAAAGTTAAGTGATTGATATCATAAGCAAGTTTTGATTGATATTATAAGTTATGGGGAATGGGAGGGAATTCCCTCAAAATATTTTTCCAACTTTAGTTAAATTGTAGAAATTTTGATAATTGATTAAAAATCAATGGTGGCCTTTTAATTTTTAATTAAGGATCAAGATTACCCATAGGATAACTTGAGGGAATCCCCTAGGAAATTGACATATCTACCATTTATCTTGACAGTACCTTTTGTTGTAACATCCGCGAATTTTGTCCCTTTGACTTTTATGTAATGGGCAAAACGCTTAATGGATCACTTGACCACTCGTTGAACGGTATGATCTTAGACGACAAAAGGCAACGATTTATTTGAGCTAGTAATGTGCGAAGTGGGTCAACCCATGACCCAAGACCCGTGACCCAACCCTATCTCCATATTTTTCCCTCCAACCTCCACCACCCCTTCATTTCACTCTTCTCCTTTCTCTCTCTATCTTTATCTCAAGAACACACACAAGCTCTCTCTCTCACTAGATTTCTTCATCAATAATAGTTGTTTGGGTTAGATTAGTGCTAGAATCTCCATCCTCATCATCTTCTTAGCAACATATCTCAAATTTGGGTCACAAGGTGCAAGAAAACTCTTCCATTTGGGTCAAAATCGGGTTTAACACTTGGAG
>JANDBE010000047.1:26009754-26021907 GCA_024320915.1 Erigeron philadelphicus | reverse complement strand
AACTAAAAATTAAAATTTATAATATATAAAAATCTAATCTAATACTTGTTAATAAGTCATTAGGTTTTAAAATAATATTTTGTAGAAACATTTAATATGTTGAATTTTTTTAACTAATTAAACGATTGTAAATTTTAAAATATTCTCTCAGGTTAATGGCTAAAAATAAATATAAATCAATTATTAAGGGCTAAAAATGTAAATTATTGATAGAAAACTAAAAAATGTAAATTAAGGAGATTTTTTCTACAAAATAATGTAAATACTAATATAACAATATATTTGGATAATGATTATTAAAAACTTTAATTTTTAGTTTATCTAAATGATGACATAAGCGAGAGTCAATTTAATAAAATTGAACGATTTGATTGGTTAATAAGTTCTTAGTTCAACTGTCTTATAGTATATATAAGATACTCCATCCGTCCCGTTTTAAAACCGACTTTGACCGTTCAAGTCTTTTTATTCCGATTTTGACTGTATATACCTTTGTTTGTTTTATATATTAGTTGTTGAAAGTTATATCAATGAAACGTAGATTTAAAACTCAATCGATTCATATATGTTATGTTAAGTGTTATATAATACAAACAAAAAATATTTACGGTCAAAGTTAAAAGAAAAAGATTTAAAAAGTCAAATTAGACAATTAATATAAGACAATATGGTGAGAATTAAATCTAAAAAAGAGTGGTATTAATTGTGTTAATATAAACTTGAAATGCTACATAATTTCGTAGATAGTGTTCCAGTCGTGTTGGGTGCTAAACGAAATAGCGCATCACACCGGGCAGCTAGTTTGTTTCCTAGCGGTTCCTATCCTTTTGAATTCTATTGTTCATATAACGCAGCTCAAATTCCTAATCCTATCGAGCGCACACATTTACCTTTCAATCTTCCTTTTTTAATTACGTACAGGAGTTTTCTAAAGCTCAAAAAGGATCACCTAATTATACACAAATAAAGATTAAGACGAGGAAAATCCCGAATATGCATGTGAATTTTGATATATTTGCCTTTAAATGGATCATGAGTTATCCAGAGGAATAATCGGCCCATAATAGGCCCATAGGTATATTGATATGTAATGACAGAAGTTTCATTATAGCTTGATTAATTATGTATTTTTTAACAGAAACTCATGTTTTTTTGTCCGATATCTTCCACTACTAGTAAAACGTATGAAACCGTACGATTTGGGAATATATTCAAAATTAATTCTACTATATCCTGGTGCTAGATCGATATGACCATATACATGCATGCATATCCAGCCCAAAAGCCGAAAGAAATTAAAGTGAGTTTATGAAATGCTTTAGTGTTTAGAGTTTAAGGTTTTGGGTTTGTGGCCAAAGATCAAAGTAAAAGTCACTTCTTTTGTTTTATATGTTCACTTAGAAAATTTTTGGAAATAGAAATATTTTATGGGGTGTTTGTCAAAATAATTTTTGGTAAATTTCTTTTATGAAATTAGGTATTCCGGTAATTTAATTACCAGACTAAAATTTTTTGGTCAAACCCGATAATAAAAAAACAGGATTAATATATTCTAGCCAAACCCGGCAATTGAATACCCGGACTAGTAGTGAAGTGACAAAGGTATAGAGAGATGCAGAGAGGTGTGATGGGTGAGGCCAAAGACTCGATGCAAGTTCACATGCTTGATGAGAACAAGAATCGAACAGACGTGGAGGCTGTAATTAACAACATCAACCAACAAAGGGCGGCTCAAATGGCCGAAATTGGACGCATTCTCACCTTGTCGAGGCGACAACGTACTGGCATGGAGCACATTGTGCAAGTCAAAAAAGTCGCCTGCCACTCGTCTGCCACTTTTGTCTTTATACTACACATTCTTCTAGTCCGGTATTTGAATTACCGGACTAACTTTTTGAATTATATTTCGGACTTACAATCAACAGATTTGAACAAAAAATTAGTGAATCCGTTTTTCAAATGTAAGGACCAAACTTCATTTCAATAAAAACCGTTTTTTTTACAGAGGGTCCCCACTGCGGCGCAGTGGGGCAGAACACTCCCACTGCGGCGCAGTGGGAGAAGTCTGACCAAAACGTAAAAGGACCCCCACTGCGGCGCAGTGGGAAGAAACTGCCCAGAAAATGTTTCCAAAACAAACTTTAGACTTCTAAATCAACTTGCAGCAACTCTAACTCAAATTCAAACTTCGTAACACATTATTTTTAAGTTCAAACCAGTATTTAACATGATATTTGATACTTACAATCATTGTTCGACCCAAAAGAATCGTTGTACAACAAAACGGGTCGTTTTACCCAAATCATTGACCTACTTATAATTTACATGACCATATACAATCCAAATAACTTAAAACTTTGACATTATCCCAGTTTTTCACCCAAAATAGACCTGTTTAACCAAAAAGAACATTTATCAAGAGCCAAAATGTACCAAGGGGTTTTCTACACCATTATCCAAGTTGTCAACCTTCAAGATGGCCAAATACCTTTGCTAGTCACTTTCTCTTCAATCTATCACTTGATAAAATCTTTGCCTTGGTTACTACCAACTCCTATAAAAAGTTGAACAAGTAAAACATAAACAATTGCTTAGTGAATGCATATACATATGATCAATATCTAGCTATACGATTTTAAGTGCATATAACACATTGAGCCATTCATTCAATAGTCAAGACAACAACAAAACAATTCATGATCATGCTAATTCTACTTGGCCAAGGATATATGCTAGTAGGTATCTCATCATCTACTAGTCTTGCACACAATATATGCTAGTAGGTCTCTCCTCACCTACTAGTCTTACACAAATTACATGCTAGTAGGTATCTCATCATCTACAAGTCTTACACAAAATATATGCTAGTTGGTATCTCATCATCTACTAGTCTTACACAAAATCGACATACAAATGGGGTCCTAGGAATTTACCCACCTATTCCCTCCATATAACAAACTATAAACACATACATATGCACTCACCTTGATTTTGGCTATTTGGTTCTAGTTGACTATTATGCACAATATGGCTACTAGTCTCAACAAGATGTTCTTCACCACTTCCACAATACATAATGTATAGCTATGAGTTCCATAAACTCACTTCTTTCACAATCATCTAATTAGGTTCACCATGACCTCAATCACTATGGTGTTTGGCTACGCAATAATCTTTCATCATAGACTCATAACCAATTTCATAATAATATTCTAGCAAAACACTTAAAATACATAATTTACCACTATGGGGTTTTATTTCAAAGACTTCATATTATGTCTACTAGCCAAACACCACAAAATATGAAATTCTTGCTATGGGGTTTTACCATAAATACTTTATTTTCATTAACCCCAAATTCTTCCTTTTTAATTTCCATTAGGGTTCATCAAAATCCTCAAATATAACAAAATCCCTAAATTCAATACTCAAGAACCCTAATTTCAACAATAAAAACCCTAATTTATAATTCAACCATTATGGGGAAATTGCTTACCTCAAAGGACTATCAAGCAATTATAAAATCTTCAATTTTTTCTTCTTTCTTTTTGCAAAATTTGGCCACCACCATCTAAATACAAACCCTAACTTTTAAATTTTTGCTTCTCAAAGATTATAGACAATTGTTATTGTTTTTGTTATTTTCCTAGAATACTTCTTTAATTAATTTGATTGATTGCAAGAGTAAATTTAATTTACTTGAGAAGGATAGATAAAAATTAGAGGTTGAAGAAGATTAAGGAGGAAAAAAGATAAGATAAGGAATAATCAAGTAAATGTGGCTGGCACTCACCCCCTTTGGCCACATTTATTTTCAAATTTTATGGGTGTAATACCCGCTAGCCACTAAAGTTCTAACTAAATTAACCCCTTATCTCAAAACAAAATATTAGGAAATTAATTTAGTATTAAAACTATAAAAAGGGTTAATTTTCTATTACCTTAAAATATTGGGATGTTACGGTTAAAAAAAATATGTCTGACCTCCCATTATTCGTGCACGATGCACATTTTTTCAAAAACAAAAAGTTTTAGCTAATAACAGACAAGTTTTCGATGATTTGTTTTTCAAAAAAATTTAAATATAAAAAATGGAAACAATTTTCAAATCAAATGCATATACTAGGAAGAAGACTACTTGTAGTTTCTTTTAAAGTTATAAGACACTAATGTATATATGATTATATTAATTTTCATAGGCTTAGATCAAAGGGTGTCCTATTTATTGGTAACCAATTAATAAAGATTCAACCAATAACATATTGACACGTGGCTGGCCATAACCATATCTAAACCATACTAAAAAATAAGCTATCTTAACCAATTTCACACCAAAACTGGCTACCGATATCCAACCGTACTTATCTTCATACAGAACACCCTTCGATTAATAGATCTACTACCACTTGTATGTCACATATACATTGTTGCCGGAAGTCTTTTTCATTACAACACAACAATGGTATTCAATTAATGTCAAAGTAGGGTATGAGAACGTTAAATGAAGACAGTTTTGTTTTTACTTAAAGTAGAAAAACTGTTTTAATAAAAATTTCTGATTAAACGTGAAAAAAATCAAATAGTAACCAAGTATCTTTCGTTTCTCTATCATGGAATAGAGGTATCACTATCTATATCATTTTTCACTTCTACTTAGGCTATTCGGAGTGAGGGGATAAAGAAGCTGACGCCGCCCCTTTGCCGCCTCAGCGCCGCCATCTACACCGGCCCAAGGGGTGGCAAATGCCAAAAAACTCTTCCCCGATCAATATTCATCGCCCTTGTGTGACTTTCAAGAACAAAAAGAGTCGTTGGCTACTTTTTTATACATATATGTATATAATTTATGCTGCTATTTTTGTATATATATATATATATATATATAATACATAAGGCGAGAGAGAGAGAGAGGGGAAGAAGATGAAATATGGAAATGGGAAGAAGAAGAAAAGCGGTGGTGGGTGGTCAGGGGTCAGGCAGTGGTGGGTCAAGCGGTGGTGAAGGTTGTGGAGAAGAAGAAGTGCCAAGAAGATGAGAGAGAGGGATGGTGGGTGTTCTGGTGAAGGCAATGAATGAGGCATCATCGATTGTTGTGGTACATATACATATATATATTTTATATATATAATAATTTAAAAGTAATAAAAAAAAATGAATAAATTGAGGGCATCCCCAAAGAGGAGCCTCACTCTAAGAAAAAAGAAGGGCTACTTTTCGGGGGAGCCTTCACCACGTGTCGGAAGTCGTTCCCATGTGGAAAGCCCCCTTTGACCCCCCACTCCTCGTAGCCTTAATTGGTACACCAAAACTACCACCTACTTGTTAATACTTGCGAAACACTAGTATTTCCATACCCATGTAACTATCTTGCATGTATATCGGTTTATAATTCAACAAACAATGATTTATATCCATACACGACAAAAGAATAACAAAACCATCCAAATAAAATACAAATTGAGATCTCTTTATACAAAGTATTAGTTGCAATTACAACATTTGAATAAATAATCCACCTCAAAAATGAGGCCTTGATCAACAAGTGTATACTGTGGCCGTAAGTTGAAAGCCTTTCGAAGATTGTGCACCGGGAAGAATGCTTCACACAAGCAAGAAGACACTTGTCGTGGAATTAGTAGACATTGTCATAAAATAATCTCATAAAATAAAAATCTAACTTGAGCTAGGGGAATGCTATCAAAAATTTTATTTCAAGTCTCAATGCGTTTGATAACAAGGCAAATTTAACTACCAGGAGATGCTCTTTTCCTAGGATTACACCAGCTACAAACTAATAAGTACCAAACTTTCATCATTTCTAATTCTGGGCACTGTGCAAACAAACTTGAGAGTGATTCCATTATTTTATCTTATAGCTCAAGTGGTTTCTAGTTTCAGATTTTATTTCCACCATTTATATTACATTACGGGGATTTTTTTTCACCAACTCAACGATTTCACATGGATTGGCAGATTATATGCTTTCTAATTTGTGTTCACTTCACCTAGCTGAATAACTGGACATATAATATATAGCCCAAAGTGAACATATTTCTTGGATGAATTTGAAGTTCTACAGTTGCATTATCTAGCTTACAAGGAATCAGGTTTCTAGAAGTCACTTCTAAAATACATACAAATTAAATGGGATTTTCATACGAAGAAAGGTCATTCTTTACTAAAAGTGAATTGAGTCCGCCGTGTTATCTAGCTCAATGCTAAGGACCTGTTTATTAGTAAGCAAATATTCTCTTATATACTCTTTCATCAACTATTCCCAATCATCCATTCCGACTAAAACTAATTCCAGCTCACATGTCAACTATAGATGAAATATCAATAAACGGTCTACAGACCAAGTATCTATGTGATTTTATCTGAAAGCAGAAAACTAAATGATATTGTAACCTTCGAAACATCTAACAGCAATGTTAATTCCAGTGAATAGGGAACCAGAAACATCTAACAGGCCCCAAATTTTGCATAAGAATCCATGAACATTAAGGGCCCAGTAATGTCTGCTAATTAGGTTGACAATGTCAACATTTAGAGCACTGACAATGTTATAGTGCTTCCATGATTGCCTATAGTATTCCAGAATCACTAAATAACTATCTTTAAGTTCCAACATACCAAAAACTAGGATACCACTCTTCCCCCTACTACATCCCTCTTATTCAAATCTACATTAATCAAAATCCACCCCATTCATATTAAAGCTACGTTTGCAAAATTATAAAACAGTAACCAAAAGCTAAGATTTGATATATAAACCATAAGCACCACCGTTTTCAGACCCTCAACCCAAGCATAAAAAGTTGAACTTCAAGTAAAGTTCTCAATCAGGCATTGACCCTATAAGAGTTGGTGTATCTGAAGGATTATGCCTACCTCTTCAGTAAGCACTTATTACTCCTACCTATATCATCTACAGTCTCATGGACTTGTTCCAGACATAAAATGATTTAATAAGATACAACGCAGCATCGTTCTCCAAATTCAACGATTCAACATGTACAAGTTAATAGAACGCCCGAGAATAAATGTGCTCATTAAAAATCAAGAAACCAAGAACTATCTATGTTCCTTCTATAGATAACGAAACATGACATTAGGTGGGAGGACCAGCTTAAAGATTAGGTTACAGCCTAGATCTATTATATAATATGTCGTCAATGGAAGAAACATTTTCTACAATTTGCCTTAGTGGTGCATCTTCCCAATGTCTTCAAGCTACAGGCTTCTGTAATCGACACCAGATGCATATAGTGAAAATCAATATATTTAGTGCTAAATGCCGGTCACCAAAGTATTAAGTAATGAATATTAAATAAGTTCTTCCAGCTATTTAGAGAAATTGGCATCTTTTGTGAACTATCCATTCATTCTCGCAAGAACCATACAAGCTAAACTAGTGTCCGAACTGCACTATTCCTCTGTACATTTCATTGTCTAATAACCTAATTGTCCCAGTATATAATAAGCCAATGGTGTCTATGCCTAGTAGAAATATGGACGTATTAGAGAGTAGCATGATAAAAAATATTCGGAAAAAAGAATACAATGAAATAAATATAATGCATTTGGTTCTAAAGAGTAAAAGATAATATAAAACAAAACAAAAAAGCAACTATGTGTCAGTACTTTGCCTTTTATGTCTTGGTTGTTCAAGAATACGTTTCCTTTTTGCCTGCCTTTAGTAAGAAGCTAGTAAATAGCAAGGATGCCAAAAAGGAAACTCGAAAAGAAAACTTTTAATTGTTTCTATATTTGAAGATATATCTAATGGTGTATCTAGTATTTTGTATTGCATTCGTTTAAGTTATCCATGTTTCACTAATGAACATCTTGCTAATTTATCCAACCAAATTTATTAGTAATTCGACAGTTCAACCGCTAAGGCCTCAAGAATTTCTTAACAGCTATTCTCTAGAGCCAGTAGTTACAGATCATTAATAAACAATCAAACTTAAAGTTAACTTGCACTCGATGACAATCTTGTGCAAGTTTATTTCTACAATCGTGAAAATCCCAGTGATGTTTCTTTCTAGATACTTCTATTGCAATCAGTTTGTAATCTTCTCTAAGTAGAAACATCACAGTATAACATATGGTTGGTAGACATTATCTAAATGCACTATTGTCTGCATTAGCATAATGGATCACCATTGGGATCAATGAAAATATATAGATATTAAAGACTCTAATTTGACTTTCTCTGGAAGAACCTATAATTTGCTTTAAGGTCTTGAATATAAGATTCACAGTTTTAGGATTGTATATAGCTATTGTTACCATCATGTTGTGCATAAAGCTTTGATTTCTTCCTTATATGGCGCTAAATTTAACTAAAACCTTATCCAGTCCCAATGACCACACATAAAGATGTATATATACGCAAATACTCACACACACACACCAAGACATTGTACTGCCTCGTCATTCCAATTATATTTGTTAACTAATTGATCACTGCTCATTAGCACCACATGCCTTCATGACATATCTCATAGAAGTCTCGACTCCTAAATCAGAATTATCACCTGGCAAGAGCAGTGTTTAACCGAGCTACGCAAGCCAATACAAAAAGGGAGATACATGAAAGGCAGTTAAGAAAACGAAATATGTTGGCAACCTTAAGAAATGATAGCATTCAACAAGGTGAGATAGTAAGGAACTTCTAGAAAGAGGTCATAATCTACCAAAGTTCAAGAGACGGTGTTCACACTGCACTGAATAAATCCTTACCAACAAAGTTTGCAAGTAAATCTCTCCCCGGATCTGTTTTGTAAAATAAATAAACCAGATCCAATACGAAGAGTAGAATGGCTTCCACTCAAAGAAGGGAAACGGAAGCAGACACTAAAACGTTTTGAGACCCCAATTTGATATTTTACATAAATAAGCACAATTATAATACAATTTACTACATATAGAAATTTTTTACATTTGTGTGTTGCTAAAGATCAATAGTAGAGCTTAGATGTAGGGGGTTGACTCTTCATAAGCCTATAGTTGCTTCTTTTGTCATTGCATGTGGGACACCTAAATCAGATTAATTGTGACTAAGAAATTGCATTCTAGGTATCAGAAGCTAACAGCAATATACAGACACAATTTGAGCAAAATCATTGTTAAGCTATCTGGTCTGTAAAATTGTATAACCACACAAAATTCAATAAATATACAAACAAAATGCAGCACTCATGGCCTGCTTAGGCTTATCCAAAGAGTAGTATACCAGTATGTGCATAGGAGGTCAAAGTCCCAGATACTATCCGGATGTTAATCTATATTTGATGTCAAAAAGTGCAAATGACAAATTCCACACTAAAATTATATGTAGCGTCAGGATCAAAAAGTGCAAATCAGACAAAATCATACTAAATTTATATCTAGTTTCAGATTCCCCCAAGTGAACAATGATAAATCCGGTGCTTCTGATCCGGCTTTTAATCTATATATGATATCGAAAGGTTGAAGTTATGTCAAACAAATCCTGTTTAAAATGTATTTGTAATTTCATATTCCTCCAAGTCAATAATAAAATGAAACACTTTAGTGCTTTTAATTAGTTAGATTGTTAACTTCAAGAGAGCATCCTACTTTTGAGACTGTGATAGAGGACAGAAAGTTCCGGAAAAAGGATCAATAAGCTGTAACGAGGGTGACAGGGTTCTTATCTACGATCCTGGCACAACACGATCATGTAATCTTTAACTTCTAGAAAGTCATGTCCCAAGATATAAGTTACTCTGTAATATCTGAGTATATTTCCATCTTAGCGTGTTCATGAGCCACTAGAGTGTTCCAGACCAAACCTAGTAATAGTGAAAAAGTAAAAACAATGTTGTAACGATTTGATAATGGCGATTGTAGATCATGCATAGAATAACGACACCGAATACCCAAAATATGGTACCAGAACAACCAAGCAGCCATTACCGATGAATACCTCCAGATGTATTATATTCGGCCCAAATATGATGTAATACATGAGTATCCAGAGTAAAAAAGAATATAAACATATACGTGTATCACATCTGTGGTTCTAATTTTTGACTTAAATCTATTTCACTCTTAACATGATTCTACATAGCTCTACGTAAATCACTCAGAGCATCTCTGGGTGTCTCAATCACAGAGGTTTAGGCATTAAATAAATAAAAATGTTGGGCTGTCCTCGTTTGTGTTGGTACACAAGTACACAACTATAAAGCAAATCTTACTATTGGTATGATGGTCACATCAAACTAGAACACATAACCGGCATAATAAACTAGAACCAATTTCAAACAAAGGAATACTTGATCAAACTATAAGCTCATATAGAAACCACATATCTAAGAACAGCTCCGCAAATAGCTACCAAATATCAAGATGGTGAAACAAAACCAACCTAAGTTTCAACAGAACTCCTAATTCCCAAAAACCATCTTGAATAACAAAGCAGCAACCTGAAATTCAAAACAAGCATAAACCATACAAGAGAGCATCTGACTCACCAATTGCTACATGTAAAATTACCAAAGACGATACTGCTTTGATCCGTCCTCAACTCAACCTTCAGCACCTAAGACATATTAGCTCGGGCATTACTCTCTGGTTTTCTGAACTTGCTTGCCTCCTCACGTGGAGAATGGTCATTAAATGCTCTACATCATCCGAAAAAACAAGGGTTTAATCTACAAAACAACCAATTATTGCATGAAAAGACCAAAATAGGACTTACTTTTGTTTCTTAGCATTTTTCTGCTTGATGCTAATGACCATATCCATAGACATCCTCTGGTGTTCGCGTGTTTGACCATGCACATCCAGACCTTCCACACTTTCACAATCAACTTTGCAAATGCGACACCAACCCATACTTGACGGTTTTCTCTTCCTTAAAGGGTCAAATGAATCAGGTCCACCCTAAAAGACAAATTACAAACACTCAACACTTCCATTTGTAGGAAGGATCATATGATATTCATTCTGCTTAACAAGGTATATAAGACTTACTGCAAAAAATCCACCATCACTTGGGAACCCCTGACGGGAATAGCTACTTCTAAAACCTGGTTCGCCCAAATGTGGGCCAGTTGACTTGGTGCCGTATAATTCTCCAAATGGTGGTTGATGAGAGAAGCCTCCGGGCCCATTTGATTCCCCAGGTCGACCATACTCTTGGAAGAAGCCAATACCAGGCTCACCGCGACCTCTCGGGCCAAAAGGTTCACCGCTTCTGGGCTGTGGCGGGCCATCAAACTCCCCTCTATGCATGCGACCAGGAGGCCCCATTGGGAATCTATTACTAAATGGGTGTCTTTCCATCTCCCTGCCATCGAAATCCACATTGTGTGGTCCCCTAAATGGACGTGATGGATTTCCTGGACTACCAGGTGGTAAGCGGTCCCTGTTATGCCGACCAAAACCATGCATTGGTCCAAAAAAATCAGGGTTCTGGCGGTTATTATCGAACCTCCCTCTGTTATCATCATGTATACTTGCAGGGAGAGGTCTTCCACCAGGATGCAAACCACCAGCAGAATGATAGTCATATGGGTCTTTATCAAGAAACCTTGATGGTCCGTCCACACCATATCCACCCATTGGCCTTGATGAGTGATTCCCAAATTTCGGGGAACCCTCACTGCCTAAATGAGGGGGACCAGGGAACTGTTTCAGAGTTCCCTTAAACTCGCCTTGATCATGGTAACGAGTCGGTCCCATGGGAAAAGTATCAGGATGCATCCCAGAAGGATTTTTAAAGTTGTCATCACGAAAACCAGGTGCTAATGACGAGTCATGACTTAGTGGTGGTCCCCCATTCATCCTCATAGAATTTGATTCAACACCAAAAGGCTGCCCATAAGGTCCTCTGTCAACATTTCCAGATAAGTATGAATCTGGCTGTCTACTATCATAATGAGGGGGCCTCTGGTTTTGGTACATATCAGATTCCATCGGACCAAGAAGACGTGGATCAGGCCCATGTGGATGGGGAGCATTACCGAGTGGTGGTCTTACATCATAACTCCTGCTGTCATTACCATAAATCGATCCAGGACCAGGTGGTCCACTGAATGGCCAATCTCAGGCTGGAATTATTATAAGGAAATTTAATTGGTTTTTGCCATTGATCTTCTTTGAAAGAGTAACAGGTAC
>JANDBE010000047.1:25967900-25978081 GCA_024320915.1 Erigeron philadelphicus | reverse complement strand
TGGTCTACATCTCGTAGTCTAGAGTACGTGCAGGGCTTCACCATTGTACGGTGAGATATTCCGTGATGTCGAATGCCGACTAACTGTTAAAAAAAAAAGTGTGTGACTATGACTCTAGAAGACAACAAACAAGACATGAGTCAAACCATGTGTAGATAGTCAAACTTCAAACATGTTTGACTCCAAGTCAAACCATTTGTATGCGTAACAATACATCCATAACGTCTGTTTTACGACTACATGAGTCAAACTATATCAAACATGTTGGTCGTTTAATCAAAGTGCCTGAAATAATACTATTAACTTCACTTCTACTACTTGTATATTGTTTATAATTTATAATGATAATTGGTATTAATCTATTGTTATATTATATAAAGCAAATCTCTTTTGATTTTAAACATCAAATTTAAACTTTATTATTGATTTTTAGTTTCAATAATTTTTATCATTTTTTTCGTACATTCAGTCGGTACACGACATCACGAAAACCTCACCGTATAATGGTGAAGTTTTGTACGTACCCTAGACAACGAGATGTTGATCATGGACCGTTACAAATATTTGGAGTAAAAAACCCCAAGGCTTGCCATCCTTAGAGAACAAACTCAAGATCTTGAGTAAAATATGAGATGCCTCTGATCAGTTGCGCTGGTTATTATTGGCAAACGATACTATTTTAGTTTAACCGCAAGTCTTTTCTGTTTCACACATTTATGTCGGGGTAAAAAAATGAGAACATTGACATTTGGTGATCGAGAACCTTCTTCGGTTCCATTCCAGACGGTTCCTAATTTACACGTGTATGGCTATAAATTCATATTCTCCTTAACTTTTTAGATTCCCTCCTTCAAAACACATAACCCCTATCGATTTTTTATAAATAAAAAATATATTCTTGATTCTTAAATATTTAAATGTTCTAAACATCCATCCGACCATCCATCAAACATACTTGTGTTTCTTAATCTTATTGTTGTTATATCTTCTTTGTCGCGAGAAATCATCAATTATTTAAGGTTAGTTTCACTCTTAATTACCTTCCCCCAAGTTGTTTAATTATTATTTAATTATTAAGTTGATGATTTCGCATGATCGTATATTTCATGATGTATAATAATTTTATTCTGTTTCTGCGTTGTTTCTTTCGTTGATTGTGTTTTTTTTTTTTTTTATCTCGTTGATGATTGTTTATATAGTATATGTAGTATATATATATACACACACACAAAATATATCATTTGAAATTCGGAATATTTGCTGTTTATTTCGATTTACCAAATTGAATTGTGTAAATTTATTTATTTATTTATATATCAGTACTTGTTGATCATTTGGAAATCGGAATATTTGTTTATAGATGTACACAGTTTCAGTGAATTGTATGACTTGTCTGTAGGATCATAGAAGAACATTTGAAATTTGTTAAGAATTGTTATTAATATTATTAAAACTGTTGTCCAAATGTCCCAAAGGACCATTTTTTTTACTGAATTTCTGACCAGCTGGCAAGTACTCTGCCCGATTTTTACAAATATAAGTGTATGCAAAAATCAGTTCGTGAATGTTTAGGGCCATTAGATTTATTCTTGAAATGCAACGAAAACGAAAACCTTGATGTGACGCTTATTCTTTGTTGCTTGAAAATATATTTCTGGCTTTACATTATTTCGGTGATAGCATCGTCCTATTTTTACTAATTCAATGTCGATTTTTGTTTGTTTTTACAGATGTCATACTCAAAGAAGTCAAGGTACGTGTATGTTTATGTTTCTCGATTATCGTTGTTTATGTGGTGGTTGTTAGTATACATTGGTGGCTAATGAATGTTGATTTCTTTGATCTTTAGGTACTCTCCCTCTCCATCACCACCACACAAGCGATATGGAAGGTCTATGTCAAGATCCAGATCGAGTTCAAGGAGTCGGTAAATATTCCTCTGACTTTTTGTTATTCTTTTTTTACTGTTCTTGTCTAATATGTACCGCACTAAGAGCAAGATCACTGTAGTTGATGGATTGAATTGAATGGCTTGTAGGAGCTATGATGCAAGTGACATTGAAAACCCTGGAAATAACTTGTATGTGACGGGTTTATCCCGACGTGTTACAAGTGGAGATCTCGAGAAGCATTTCTCGGCGGAGGGAAAGGTATGTCTAGAAAGTTTGCAGTTGATGCTACTTGACATTGCTTATTTTTGCATTATGAGGCTATAATGATGAATATACTGTGTTAGGTTGAGGATGTTCACCTTGTGATGGATCCCTGGACCCGAGAATCTCGTGGATTTGGGTTTGTATCCATGTCCAATGTTAAGGAAGCTGATCGGTGTATTAAGTACTTAGATGGCTCCATTCTTGAGGGCCGTGTCATTAAAGTGGAAAAGGTATCATTTTTTTTCTCACTTCCCAGTGTTCCGGCTGTATACAAATAAAGTGTGCTTATATTAGTCTGTTGTTCTAAATTTTGTTGTATGATGAATGTTGTTTGCTTTTGCTGTATGTTGCAGCTCTTCATCAAAGTTCCAAATTAACAAATGAAATCACAAGCAAATATCAGACTATCAACCCACAGGGTTGTATATATCCCCATTACTTTAATTTCTTTATGTTGTGTTGTTTGATTTTATATAATATATATAGATGATATTCCACAAATATACATGGCTTGATGCCAATAAGCAATGATGGTGAGGTAGATTCATGTTTACATGATAGTGTTCCATGAGCTCATTGCTTCTTTTGCCGAATTGCAGGCCAGAAGGCGCAGAGGCCGAACTCCCACTCCTGGAAGGTATCTTGGATCGAGGACCGTGCGTGGTATGTTTTGAACCATCTTTCTCCGTAGATCCAAATTCAAAATAAATGTTCGGAAACAAATATCTTTCTATATGCGTAAATACATTCAGACATACTGCATATTGCGTAGATATGTGCATGTCACTGTCGTGGTTAGTTTGATGTACTTATTGGAGAGTTGGTTGATTGTGGCTGTGATGTATCTATTCTTTTTTATTTTTGCAATATACAAACAGGTTAAATACGTCGAAACTCACTCAAGGTGTCCTTTTTACTGTATGCAAGATTCTAAATCTCGTTAATTATCTAGATTTGTATCGTGGGTTTACTAGTTATGTTCTGGGCAAAAAATAAACGGATAAATGAACTAGGTTTTCCTTGTTCTGGCTACTTAAGGAGGTCGTTTGATTTTTGACTAGGATATTTCCGGCCAGCTGGGTTATCCTGTGGACGTTTGTGACACTGGCCACCCACAAGATGTTACCTAAAGAGATGAAAACATGAGACCTCTTGTAAAGATGTCACTTCAATAATGACTAGGCCACCTTGGAAGTGGTTAGTCAGGACATTAATAATTCCGCCATGCCCTTCATGTCACATCTACTCACAGCCCACAGTATCACTGCATTAGTGGATTATGATCCTGTCGTGTTATTGAATTTTCTTTCTAATGTTCTTATAACGGTAGCTCTATAGACATGTCATCTCTGTACGAGTTCCTTATTGTGGCTCTGTTTGTGCAGAAAGTTATAGAAGCAGGAGCAGGTCATACTCTCCATATAGCCGGCGATGCCGATCATACTCCCGTGGAAGTTCCCACTCTAGCTCTAGCTCCCCTTATGGTAGGCGCGGGTCTTACACCCCAGATCATTATTATAGAAGGAGCCGAGACCGTTCTAGATCGTACAGCCCAGAAGGCCGTTACCACAGGAGCCGATACCATTCTAGATCTTACAGTCCGGAAGACCGTTACTACAGGAGGAGCCGGTACCATTCTAGGTCTTACAGTCCGGAAGACCGTTACTACAGGAGGAGTCGCTACCATTCGAGAGACTATTCACCCGACTACAGAGGATCATACAGGTACTACAGAGATTATTCACCCGATTACAGGGCTTCATACAAGAGCAGGAGTAGAAGCAGGCGCTATACATCTCGGAGTGTGTCATCTTCTCCGAGGAGGCATTACAGGAGCTATTCTTCTAGTGTATCCCCGGTAAGGTCAAGGAGAAGCTACTCCAGAAGCATCTCACCATCACCGAGAAGGAGCTCGAGGAGGAGCTACTCTCCAAGCGTCTCCCCTGTCAGGTCGAGGAGTGCAGCTTCTGGTGGTCGCGCTACTTCAAGAAGCCCCTCGAGCAGGAGTGGCAGTGTGAGGAGTTCTAGGTCTGTGTCGAGGTCGTCGACTTCTAGATCTGTTTCTCCTAGTTAAAATATCAACCAAATGCCAGACATGTTTGCCTGCATAGTACGAATGTCCTTAATAAAAGTATAAACTGAGTGTGTATATGTGTGGTTGTCACCTTTACTTAAAAGCAGTTTGCATTTTATTTTACTGCATGTGTTTGATTCAATCTTCAAATTCGACTTTGGATTTGATTGTTGAAAGTCTGTTCGGCAATCTAAGTTAGCACATGATTTACCTTGATGCCAAGAAAAAGTTTGAATGTAGATTCGGATACGGCTAGGTGAAAACAAATAGCAGATACTACAGTTGACGAAACATATTTTCTTCATGCCTGTGCTGATTATGTAATCATTACTCGTGGAAAGTGAGTAGACAGTGAAATACAGAGGGTCGATTTCTTTGCTTTTGCCATCCGGTTAGATGGATAGCTGGGTGGCCACCACAATAAGTATGCTTTCACTATCCAGTTAGATGGATGGATGGAAATATGGGTGCCACCACAGTAAGTACAGATTACGTATGTTTCTGTTTGTTTTATGTGTTGAAATATAAAATGTTTAGTTAGAGCACCCCTTATGTGCTAGTATTGGGCTAGTATTGGATTTCAAATACCTTTAGAAGTGGTTGGTATTGGTTAGTATTGGGCTCCGTATTGAGAGCATTTGTGGTGGACAATACGAATCATTAAGGTTGGATCTTTTTTTTTTTCTTTTCTTTTGGAGTGTATTGGTTAGTATTGGATGTATTGGGTATTGGGTGTGAATGGAAGATAATGTATTGGAAAGAGATTTTGCTGATGTGCTGATGTGGCACTGTATTGGTTAGTATTGAGCTAATCCATTGGGGGTGCTCTTATTAGTTAATGACAAAGAAGCACGTCTATGTTTTTTTGAGTTAAATCATGTTTATGAGTCGAGTCAAAATTAGAGGTAACGTGCAACATTATTTTTCTCATGAAGTTCAAGGTCAAATGCTAATTTATGTAATAACAGAAAAGCTCGGCTAAACAGCACGATTCAATGATTACAGCTCTGTCTAAATAGCTTGATTTCGTCGGCCAAACAAACTTGAAATTTTAATTCTGAACCTAGAAGATGGTGAATTACAATTTGTTTTCAAGACACTTATAAAATATAAAATATAATACAAAAAACAAAGGAATACTATGTGTATACGCATCATGCGTGTATAGTTGAGAAACCTTTGGCAGAAAACACAAAAGAACAGTTGAATAAATCATCTACATACAAAAACTCCTTTATACAACGCCTATGCAGATTGAAATCTTGGATTGCTGCTGTCTTCAATACCAAAGTATTCATGGCGGTTCCTTCTGGCATCCATTTGAGGTACTTGTGCAGAATGATTTGAAGCTGCCATAACTTCGTTATGTTCATGGTAATCCTTTCTGACTCTCCACAAGATCTCGGCACATCTCTTCATTGAAGGTCTAGATTGTCTAGTGGGAGCCAGGCATTGTCGGGCAACTCTCAATACTTTTTCCACAACCATCAGGGATCCCGGGTTCCTCTTTAGCTTTGGATCCATTGCTAGCACCACCTCTCCTTGTTTTAGTCTTTGCATTGCCTGCGAGATGACAATCACATTTATAATTAACATAGAAAATGTTCAAAAACTGTTGCAAGAGAAATCCTAATTCAGTGTTGTTTAAGATTGCATAATGGGTCTTCTATATAAAATTTCTATTCTTCAGTTTATAGAATTACGTGTTCCTTACTGGGGATACCGTTCCGTTATGATATGGGCTAGTTTTGTTTATCAAATTCTTTAGGTCACCCACGGAAAACATGTTGTAGACTTCAAAAACTATATGATGGCTGCCTAGTTTGGATTGTAGTTAATAGATAATGGGTCTAGGGCTAAAATAAAAACAAATTAGAAACAACTGAAACGGGCCAAAGGCATAAGGAAAAACAAATTAGTATGACTGAAACGAGTCAAACTGGACGAGAAGTTGTGTAAACATGACTAAATTTTTTCAAACTCCCGAATCGTTATTTTGTTTAGTAAATTAGAATCTTCGCTAATCAGTTCATGTTGGATACTTGGATCCAGCCAACTAACTCTCTTCAATTAATTGACTAAGGCCTGAAAGTTTTTTTTAAAGCCCTGAGTTTTTTTTAAGTGGTTTAACCCTATAGCTTGTTTGTCTAAAGAATGGCCAAAAGAAGTATTGATGGGGTCAATCCAACTTTAGACTTAGACTTAAAAGTTGCCCATTTCGGCCTGTTACCAACCCTAGACCTACGCTTAATAGTTGTCACATGGATCCACATTCAAGTCCATTGGTTCTTTTCTTGTTTAGCTATGGACACTTGATATTAGGCAAAAATATGATTGTTAAAGATAATGGAAAAAGTTTCACTCGATCTTGGAGGCTATTATGTGATCCAGGTTGATGAGATGCTTGTATTTAACCTAACGGGAAAATATAAAACGGCTCATTAACTCTTTTAAAACCTCCCAATCACAGCTAGTGCTAAAGATATCGCAAGCATCATATCTGACAGGAGACTAGGCTCATCACTACAAATTACAAATTGCAGTACGTTTTTGTTTATCTGCTTTTCTCGAAAAATATTTCAGATATCTAACAATATATGATCCGAAACTATGAAGGTGGGTTATCAACTAACTTTTTCTACTGACAAACCCATACCTAATTACCCAAAGTGATTCCACGCAACAAACCAAAGACCACCAAAGTTCATCTTATCTGGGCTATTCGAGTCCTTTATTTGTTTTCTATGGTCTGACATTTGGACAAAAGCCTGCTTGACACTAAGAAAGTGTGACCATCAGATGAGAGATTACAAAAACAAATTCACTAATTCATTTCAAATGTTTGCAACCACATCCATTTATTGTACAATGTCATTTCAATATTTGTTTCCCACCAATCGTATTCACTTTTATGTAATAAAAAGTAGTTGCTGTATTTACCAGGTAGTCACACGCTTTACTCAACTATGGAAAACCAAAGGTTCGAATTCACAGTCAACGGGCAAATTTTTGTATAAGTTGAAACGGGTCAGGTCAAGTTGGTTGAAGCGGTTACTTCTAGTCCAAAGTTAGTAGTAATTTTATATAAGTAGTGTGTTAATATGATTCCAACAATACATTATGGTAAAAGTTATCAATTTGAAAAAATTGAGTGGTTTAATGCATCATTGGGGTGTTGGAATTATGTTTCCAAGCAGAGTTTGCTTTTTTAAAAATGGCCTTTGGAAAAGAATGTCTTTAACTTACTTTATCAGAACTATCAGGTAATCAATCTCTTGTTTGCGAAACACTAATTACTGAGAAATAGTGTTTTAAATGTCATGAACAAATAAGCTATCTAAAACGCAATCCAAAAAACCCTCAGAAAGAACACTTTCAGAAACCAACTTTTGACATGTTTGACAGTTTCATTTGAGTTGAACTCCTTAAATTTACCCTTTTAATAATCAGGGATGAAACCCAACCCTCGTTGTCACATTAGGTAAATATATTAAAACCCAGACTTCCAGTGGAAACTTTTATAGAACCAGGTCAGATGAATTGATCACTCACGAGAAACAAAACACATTGACATGATTGACCAATATATTAATCTGCAATGCTAAGAGAACTTACCCATTTTATTGTTATTTTCTCGCTGGGAGCTTTACTTAATTCGATCGGTAATCTTCCTGTCACCAATTCCACAAGCAAAACCCCAAAGGAGTACACATCACTTCTATCAGTAAGTTGGTATGTACTAAGGTATTCGGGATCTAAGTAGCCTGCAGTTCCTTTGACTTGAGTAGATATATGAGTAGCTTCTGGATCTTCAACACTAATACGGGCAAATCCAAAATCAGCCACTTTTGCACGCATTTTATCAGTAATCAGTATATTAGCCGATTTGATGTCTCTGTGGATTATTGGTATATCTGCAATGTTTATGGAAAACTGGTTAACGTAGATTTCTTGATGTTTCTTGAATATTTTCAAGAAATTTTAACTACCTGTATATGTATGCAAATATGTAATTGCATGAGCTACGTCGATTATAATATCTAGACGCTCCCCAATTTCAAGCCCATTTCCACGTTTTCCTGAGAAGAAAGTCACTATTACTTTTAAAGTAGCTTCAAAGTTCAAACCATCAAGGCCGAAAGACACTCCTATAATACATGGGTAACTATAGAAGTCCTCATTGCACTTACCATCTAGATGTTCACGAAGTGTTCCATTGGCAACATATTCTACCAAGATAAGACGCTCGTCTCCATGCTCTATGAATCCATAGAACCGTACCAGATTTAGATGCTCAATCTTCGATAATGTTAGTATTTCATTTTTGAACTCCACTGGTGTCCCTTTTTCATAATTGTCCTGCCATTAGAAATGTAAATCTCCATGACATCAAAATTTATAGCTACAAGATATGAAAAAGAAAAAGATATACAGAAAAAAGCATTGATCAATTATAGAAGTTATTATTATTTGGAGCATTAGGCTAAAGGAAATCTAAATACTTCTTATGTATGTTTTGGAGGCAGAAAATAGTGTAATAGTTATATCCAAAAGAGAAGTAACCTTTTTTGCACGTTTTATAGCAACAATGGCTCCATTTTTCAGCGTTCCCTTATAAACGGTGCCGAATCCTCCTTCACCGATTATATTTGAGGCTGAGAAATTTCCAGTTGCTTTACAAATATCTTGAAAGGATAACTCATCTGCATCCTGCTGTCCATTGGAGGCCAAAGAAGGTGTAGAGGAAGCAGAGTGGTTGAGCTTTCCACTGCTTCTCAAAGAACTACGTGCTGAATCTGCAATACAAACGACACTGTAACTAAAGAATAAAACTAATGCAACCCGGAAAAGGTTATTATTGGTTACTTCACAAATCACAAATATCCTGCAGCAGTACAACTATACCATACAGTTTGAATGACAGACATCATAAATTTGTTATCCTTCACTGCTATTAGCAAGACAGCACTGCCAAGAGTATTCTACCTATGCAATAATCAAAATTGTGCAGGATTTGTAAGCATTGAGGTCCCAACACATAAAATTCCACTTTATAGAGGAAGTAACCCATACACTTATCCATTTGAAACAACCCCCTACATAACCATCGTAAACTCAAACTCGGGAGTTATCCGAGTGAGTGGGAGAAGCTATATCAAGGACTTTCTGTATAAGGCTTCAAGAGACTCATTGTTTGCAGAGGTCGCCATGAGTCACACCACCAACACTGTCAAGCTATGCCATCCCCACAATGCCGAAAACATATGCCCACCATGAATTACACTAAAATCGTTGGTGATAGAGGGAGTAACCCATAAGCTACATATAAACATTCATTTCTTACATTTACCAATTTGGGAAATAAGTTTGAACCCCGACAAGATTGAATGACAGTTGCGCTAATTTTAAAGTTCCATATTAACTTCCTCTTTCATTTATATAAAGTAAAATCTTATACTTCCCAATGTTTGATTCCACATCTTTGTTGGCTGCTGATTAATTTCAAAATTTGATTCAATCTATTAAATATGAAGTTATGCACTACTGCTTCCATATATTGGCATATTCCTGTGTGAGACGTTGTACTGAACATTCATACAAGGGAGAATCCATTATCATGTACCCAACGGCTAAAATGGAACGCCCAACCATCTTTTTGCAGACCCATTGAAACCGATAACACTACCCCTGCCCACAAGTCCCAGACCAAGGACAATTATAGAGGTTAATGTTCAGATTGATTCAACGACCTGCTAAAGCGAATGTCTAACCAAAGGTGCCGCCAATCCACTACACATTCCCAATCCTTCAAACGTCTTTGAGCCTACCCATTCGAGCTACACAAAACCATCTTTTAACTACTCAAACCATGCATCTTTTATACGGAAATTACCCTTATTAACCTCTAAAGAACAAGAAAAAAAAAAAAAAAAAAAAAAACACTTAATCCT
>JANDBE010000047.1:25946745-25960113 GCA_024320915.1 Erigeron philadelphicus | reverse complement strand
AGCCGGTTGAGTCTTGACCGAGCCGGTCGAGTTAGACCGAAGTTGACCCGATTATCGACCATTGATTGAATTTTAGTCCGATTAAGCCAAACCCAACCCATGAAGGAGCCTATTCTAATTCCGAGCCTAATTAAGTTATCGTCCGAGTTTACAACATTAAAACATATCATTAATACTAATACATATCAATTTACTCATCCGACAATAGAATCAAATTATCTATGTAATTCTTTTCTTAAGGTTGCAATAACTTTTAGGGTGGTCGAATATATTAGATTTAAAAAAGTGAACACGTGTTTGTTAACAATTAAACTTAATGTAAAGCTACATATTTAATAAAAACTTTAACGAAACGACTATATATAGCAATATAGATTTTTTTTCAGATATTAATAATAATATCTGTCTTCTAAAGGTGGTCATGAAAATACTATGATGCAGTAGAGGAGAATGGAGAAGGGAGTAGGATATTAGATCTGAGAAGTTTAGGCTTTAGTCACGCACGTGGGTTGGGACGTTAAGGAAAATGAAGAGGAAAAACACGGGGACCGTGGCTTGTTGCAAACGGAAATTGTCAATGAAGATGAGGGAAGAGCGAAAATGGAAGATACAGAGCAAGATGTTGGGATGAGACGCAGATTGGGCGTCGGGTTGAGCACAAACTAGTTAGGTCCTACCTTCTGTTCTTAGGGCCTTTAAGGCCAGGAATGTACAACATTTTCACTGATTTTGCATTACAACTACATATGCAACTATCTTATCTACAAAAGGAGTAGCAGACAAAACTAATTACCGGTCTTCATCAAAATTCACCCTTTCACCGGTGGAAAAGATGTTCCAAAACATAGCTGCTGAGAAATATAGAACTGCCGTAAGCAACAGAAATCCCTGAAAAGAACCCACCAATTCCACAAAGTAACCAGCTCCAACTGTCCCAATTATGGCAGCCAATGTGCCTGCAGTATTCGACATGCCTATACAGCAGGAATGTATTTGCATCAACAAAAGGTCAACAAGAGCATACAAGTTTCTTACAACATACATATTGATTTCTCCAGTTTTAATAACTAAAAAAGTCAAATTAATCATGTATACAGTTTGTAGTCGCCGGGGCTTCAAAATATATTTATCTGGTCACCCAATCGTCAAAAAGTAAATGTAAGTTTACCGGTTTACTTATGTATTGGTCAATTTAGATTATTTTATCTGTAACAGGTTGACAGGCTAAAAGTCAGTAATAGTGTATTTTTAATGCATAAAACATGTGAAATCACTTTATCTAAAGCTTTTTTCATAATTTTGAAATATTTTTACTTTAAAAATCATACTTGACATTATAACTATTTGTCAAATAAGAATTCCGGGTTGGCACAACATAGCCTGTTATGACAGGTACCAACTACTAACCCATGATGTAACCCGCACATTGTGCCATCTCTAGTGTATGTGTAAATAATTAATGTGGCCACTAGTCACCTAAAAAGCTCTTTTTTAGCAGTTTTGGTATTCCTGATACGAGTACTAGGTAACTTTTCTATTTTGTCGGTATTTTGGCTACTCATCCGTCATTGCAATGGACAAGTGGGCAAAAAAGTGAATCATGATTTGATGTTAATACAGTTACCCACGATAGTGCAACATGATTTGATAAAATATGTCATAGGAAACGAAAAAATGTTAATGGGACTATGGGAGTGGCCAAAATATCTCAAAAACCTAAGTTCAATGGGCACAATACTAATTATTAGAGGGGGCAAAGTAGACTTCGTTAGGTAGACAGGGAAGCAATATCATTTCCTCATGCGTAACTTTTGCATCACAATTTAAATTATTGACGTATATATGAAATCTATACAAACATAGGCGTGCATTTCTGGATTAAATATATATGAAAAGTAAATAAGATATTGTCAACCATTCTTCACTTTGTATGTATATGCAAGTCATAAGATTAAGTGTCTTACCATGTAGAACACCGGAATATTGTGGGGCAATCTCCTGCTCAAAGTAAATTAGATATGTTAGCCAAGTAAGACGACATTTAAGATCATCAGTCAGGATTAGAGGTGGCAGCTTCAACCCATTTATATTGAACATGTCAATATGGATTAATTATTGTTCAAATGGATAGACAGAAATTGATCTAGAAACGAAAAGTTGTAAAACAGGTAAAATTGGCTAACATGCATTCAAATGCTAACCATGTACTAAATTTCTTTTGTTCAAAAGAAACTAGATCATTACTATAATATAATATTTCCTTATAATCATTATTAACTCATTACTAATTTACAAAAGAGAGGTAAAATACTATGGAAATTGAAGCAAAAAGGTCGATTTTTTTCTGATTTGACATGATGAAATTACATGCATTAACCTAATCCCAATATCCCATTTTACCCTTTACCCAACATGCCACAATCAACTTTTGCCACAATGCCACCTCTAGAAATGATGTTAGTAAAGAGATCATACCTGAAGGTTTACAAGGAATCCACAGTGACTAAATGATTTTAGCCCTACAGCTAATGTAAGCCATGCAGAAGCAATGACTGGGCTTTTTGCCATTATCAAGCCAATAAGAGCGATACCAGGTCCCACGAAACCAATTGACTGATGGAAGAAATAAAGCAAAAGGAATTAAGGTCTCATTTTTTTCATTTCAAAAACTAAACAAAATCAAGCATTACTAAATAACTTGGTGTAAATATTGACACATTCATATTAACCTTTTCACAGTATATTACACACCTGCATAATTTTACGAGTCAAAGTGACAGTCATGCCACTCTGTATCAGTTTGTCAGAAAAAACACCGGCAAAGTAGCCTACTAATGCCATCATACTCCAGGGAACAGCACTAAACCATGCTGCTTGTCGGAGGTCCACATGATATATCTGCAAAAAAGACACACCCACTTTATACAATACACTTATTTAGACATATGAAGAGAAACATAGTATGTCAGTAAGACTTACTGTTTTGAAGTAAATGGGCATCCATGAAAGAATGACGAAGAATCCCTGTGGTAAGAAAATTGAGGTTTAAATATAACATTATAGTATTATCAATGATAAAAGCCACTCTAAGTATCATAAGGAACAATGATATTTCTCAACTGTGCAACCTAGTTAAGACTTGAGAGAAGGAATTACATACAACTAGATGACATCACATTAACTTCTAAACATCACTAACAGAGGTTCTAATTTCGACATGCTCCCTTTTAAGGCCGCTTTAGGTTATGTTTATATCTCTAATAGGACAAACAAGTAGAAAGAAATAGCCTAAAACGAAAACGAGACAAAAGGGTCGAAAATTGCCCAAAGTGTATTTTTGGTTCATAAAAGCTCCTATTAAAAAGCCACATAATTATTGAAATGAAATAAACTCTGTAACAATAATTGACACACTAATAATTTGGACAAAGTTAAGCCAGAACCCAACTCATGGCGAATTAATACCGGCTTTGCCCCAATGGATTGCCCAACCCTTTTATTGCATATCGTAAAGCACGGGGAAAGAATAGACTACCCAGCTATGCATGGAATTTGCAACAATGAGAGACCAAGTTGGTAGTTTCGAGAGTAAACGCCTGAAGGGTGGGATCATTTTGGCTGTCTTCATTTGACTCTCAACCTTGGCGGATTGCTTCCTTTTGCTCTGAATATATTTTAACTCGTATTTTGTTATTTGGCCGCTTCGTTCTGGAGTGCTAGATGTTGCAGATACCCATACCAAAACCCATAGGAAGCCAGATAATCCAAATATTATAAAGGGTCCTCCTACACCACCTCGTGACATGAGGATGGGAGAAAGTGTGAGTCCAATAGCACTTCCAAGCTGAAATCCAGCCATTGCAAGCCCGACAGCTCGGGATCGTTCGGTTTGTGGAAACCATCTACAAGAAAAAGATCAAAAGGATTCTAGCCCTTTGGGTTATACAAGACAATCATCAATTGGAGTAACGGTATGCACATTGGAGTTGAATCATATGTTCTATTATATTTGTGTAGCTTGTAATGAACATAGTTAGATTTGGCAAAATGGGGAATCAGTCGGAAGGGTCTGAAAACTAACCAAAATGATACTTTTTGGTATAAAACACTCCCTGTCCAATTTTTTTATAGGAAGATTCACATATATCCCACACTTTTTAAGACATAATTACATATTTTCCCAAAATGCAAATTTTCAATGCATAAATTGATAAATACAATGCTTCTAAAGCATGCTTTTGGGAAATATGTAATTATGCCTCAAAAGTGGGGGATATATGTAAATCTCCCTTTTTTATAAACTACTAGTGTGTCAAATATGAACATATGAGTTGAATACTCAATTATATCTGTGTAACTTGTAATGAACTATACAATAGTTAAATTTTGGTAAAATGGGCGGGTCAGTCAGAAGGGTCTGATAATGGGTCAAAAGGGTACTTTTTGGTACATGATATAAACGGGTTAAAACACTCCATGTCCAAATTTTTTTGAACGTTATAAGCTACTAATGTGTCAAATATAATATCAAGTGTTTAATATTTTAGCACTAGATTGTCTTTTTAAACAAATTAATTTAGAAGATTTCACGCATAGAAAATACACTTGGAACAATTTTTGACATGTTTCCTTTTTAGCTTCTTTCTTATATATATATATATATATATAATATTTATTATTAAACCAGCTACTCTCAGAAGATAGTACAAAAAAGTTGATACCTGGCTATCATATTGTTCATACATGGAAGTGCCACACCTTCTGCAACTCCAAGCAAAGCACGCATGCTAAGTAGTGCCCAAAGAGAATTTTCAGCAGCCCAAGGGGTGAGAAATGTAGCCATCGACCATAAAGCAACACCACATGCCATGACTACTTTACCGCCATAGTAGTCTACTAGAGTCCCTCCAGCTATTGGTGATATTAAATATCCCCAAAGAAAAGATGACTGCGATCAGTGCCACCAATCAGAAGGAAAACAAAACAAGTAGAGTAACTTCAATAACAGAGGTTTCTCTATTGATTTCCAAATTCCCAGATAAGTTGATATAATCCATACAAGCTCATAACTACCGACCAATATAGCAATCCTAGGATATAAGACAGGCTATAAAAACAAAGTTACTTAAACATATAGAATACAGACCACCACCAGATCGTAAGAAAAATTATTAGGGCCCATCGGTCATCTATATATAACAGAGAACTTTTCCAACTTCTTGTTATGCTTCTAAAAGAACATATCTTATAGCAAGCTATATGGAAATCATATTCACTGAAAAATATACTAAAACAGGCATCAAGTATCCAAAAAAATCTATCAAATACAAATTGATTCTGTGTGATAGTTATCAGTCTTATATATACTTCTATCTCTTCTCTTTCAGTTGGAGGCATGTACCGAGACTTTATGATACAATATCAAATACGCATACAAAGACATCGAAATTCGTTGCTTGACTATAAATGGGACGCATTTGTAGGCGGAACTAAAAGCAAAACATGGAACCACTACTGTGTAAGATCCCGTCCTTTAGAAGGAGAAATGGTGCCTCTACCAATCCTATCTCTAGCAGCATGCCGATCCAAACTCAACATATCTTTGCTGAAGAACTGGTCATCCTTTTGATTATGGACTAGTTACAAGTGGTATCTGATTTTTTTGTACATGTGCAAAATACTCTAATAAATGAACCCTAAAGGTAAAAGTGAAACAGAAACCATATGAATTGTTTTTTAGTAGCTGGTGTATTCTCAAAAGATGGTGATTTGTACACCAAAATGTACAAAGGTTGAAAGTGGATGGTACAACCGTACAAGTACATGACAACTTAACTCTGGTGTGTACAGTAATTTTTAGTGTTAAAATAATCTCCTAACTCAAGAAACCACATCAATTCCGCTTGTGTAGTCACACTGCTCGCACACCCTCGAAAAAAATCTGAAAATGGTATATCAGTTAATAGGTGCGGGTTTGAGATTGCATACTTTTCAAGTCATTAATTCTTTATAAAATTACAAGAGTTGCCAAGGGCTACCTATATATTGAGACACACATATAACTATTGTATATTATAATAACCGCCACCAAAAGCAAGGATCAACTGCCAGGTCTATATCTTTTTTCACGTCTGAACTACATTGGCCATATTCCAGGTACACGTAGGGTTGACCCAGAATAACTTATGTCCAAAAAAGTTTACTACAGAATTCAGTAACAAACTAACCTTTGGGACTTCCGACCTGTTTCCTAAAAAGAAATTTTTTTAAGCTAATAGTTCATTAGTCCATTCATTTCAGGTAATGTGCTGATAACTGTATAAACCTAAATCTCAAATGTCTGTTTCGGTATTTTAAATAGAACTTTTCATCCTAATAACAGTTGCCTGAGAATCTATGTATTAATGTATACAAGTTTTGAGACGCGTCTTCTTAATTTGGTTAAAATACTAATACATTTTTCAAGTAATCTCTAGTTTCTTTGATTACAAGGACGGCCCAATTTAATTCGTCCCTTTTCTCCATGATACCAGAAACCATCTTAACCCGTTACCTGACTTGTCTAGGCTGCTATAAATTTCCCTTTTCTTCTTTATCCCATTTCATCATTTCAAACGACCACATATCACTGTTAGAAATATCGCGACAACACTCACTGGATAGTCCTGAGGGTTATGATTAGCAAAACCTTAGCAATAGATATTATTTTTTTTCGGGAAGTGTTTGTTATTGCTTATCCATAGTTAAAATAAAACATTTAAATAAACAATTCCAAAGATCCCCTAAATTATTACCAAACTCATCATTACTCGCAACCTAAAACACCATTACTCATTCAACATAATTGTTTGGCGTCCTAATGTCCTCACAAGAAGTCTGAAGTCCGACCTTTCCTAGGTAACGGTCATTGTGTCCAAAAAGCTCAAATAAATCAGCTATAGTCGTTAGGCGTCCTAATGTCCTCACAAAAGGTCTCAAGTTCGAACTTTCCCAGGTAACGCTCATTGCGTCCAAGACTTGCCCTCCCCGAGTAACCTAAAAAACCTCCTTCGTTGACCCGTTTTTATATACATGTACAAAAAAGTACACCTTTTAATCATCAACACTATGATTCATTCTAAGTCATTCAGTATCACAATTTCAATATCACGCATAAAATCCGATATAAGCCATATCATATAAAAACAATAACAAACATCAATTTTATAAAGTAAAAGCAATAAAAGGAAAAGGAAAACAAGAACCTGAACAACACCAGCAAAAGACTGAGACCAACCATGAGACAAAGACAAAGGAACAACCGCAACCGACATAACGACACGGTCCGCATTACATAATGCCAATGCCAATCCCACCATTGCAACTACCTTTACTCTTTCCGATGTTATAAACTCCATAAAACTCGGTTCCGAGAAATCAGGCACAACAACATTATCATAGTTTCCATTTTCTTCAACTGCTGAAACCGATATCGGTGGTTTTCGAAGCGAATAATGAAATGAATTACCAAAGTTATTGTTAGTTGGTTTTTTTATTTGGTGAAAGTGAATAATTCTTTTTGTTTTTGAGTTAGTTGTGAGATGGAAAGTTGATTGGTTGAAAATGGTTTGAGGTGGTTTGATGGGAGTTTGGAAAATGGTGGCGGTGGCCGGAGAGAAATGGGCCGCCGTTGGAGAACGATACATTTTTTAGTAGCAGGGGTTTGGTGGAGTGTTGTACTGTAGCTTGCTCCATCGTAGCACTTTGTTTTTTATGCTTTAAAATGTCAAAATAATAAAATAGAATAAATAAAAGATAATAAATCGATGAGATTTTAACCCAAGTGCCAATTTTCGATCATATATTCAATATGTCGATATCTAAAAAATTTGTTTTCTCTTTGGTTTGATGTTTCGACATGATTCACCTATTTATTTAGTGAATTGAGTTTGAGTTTCATTATCCGACGTGATTATTAAATTAGTAGAGTTTAGGTTGAACTATATAAACTTGAGAATTTGTTAACTTGTAACTCGTTCACTCGAATACGACAATCCGATTAGATTAAGAATACGATTAGTGTGTTCTTGTCGATGCTATTATTTGACAATTTTAGCATTTTGAAAAGTGAAATGTCTAAGTAATTGAAAAAGAACATATTAGTGTTGGATGTTGTGTAGCTCGATTAAGACAATCGACTATCCTGATGAGAGTGAGGACTTCCATCTTCACCTTTGAATGGTGGGAAAACGTTCTATTCAACAGTTGCATTTAAAAAGTAAATTAAAACATGTTTTGTTAATGTCCTTTACACTTATCATTTCATGTATCCAATAACAATCGTAAACAGTCGATTGATATATAAATATATAAGTAACTAATTTATTCCTACAATATATTGTAACGACACTTAAATCAATCTGTGAAAAATTCCAGACAACATCTATTTATCTTCCTAATTTTGTACACTAATTAAAGGAAGTAGTCAAGTAGCCTTTTAGTTTTGCAACATATAAAGGATCAAACACCATAAGCAAGTTCATTGAAGCAACAATGAGCTAGTCCTATGCAACCAGAAGATCAACAAGCTTTCAAATTTTGCTTCTCTTCAAACAAAACATCGAATGTCGTCCTTCAGCAATCATTTCTCCCGTTGCTTTATTCTTCAAAATAACAGCAGCTCCGTTGTAAGCTCTTTTTCCGCCGATAACCTTTGCAGTTATCTCCAGTTCATCCTGCTTACAGCAAACACGTTTTAACATGCGTATAGAAACAAATAAACCGTATATCACAAATGCAGCTTTATAATGTGATATCGTCTGAAGTTTCAACACCTTAAACCCAAGTTGCTATCTATCCCAATCATGTCGAAATAAACTAAGGTGGGAGTTCAAAGTTCCCTTCATATGAGTGAAATCAAAATTACTATGATTCGTAGCAAATACAAACACTTTACTCTTGTTGATTAACGATCACGAAATGATATATCATCTTAAGAGAATTGCCTAAAAATCCGTCTAAGCACAAGATATGGTCATGTGAGATAATTAAGGGATAAAATTTGAAAAGAGCTTTTATGAAATCCACATATTATCATGTTGTAATTTTAGCAGAATTTGTAGGTTAATTTTTCTGATGATATACATCTCTCTTTACAAAAATACTATGATTTGTAACAAAACACAAGCAACTTTTATTGAACATAAACTTATCACACTCTTACTGCTAAACTATCTATATTGGGGTTGTTTATATATATATATATAAAAAAAAAAAAGGTTTTCCAATTTTCCCTTGAACTTTATGGATTGAAAATATGTGTCGCAACCAACCCTTTTAATGATCACCTAGCGCTCTTCACCTAACCTTTACAAATAATCACCTAACCCAATTCACCTAACCTTAAAAAAGATCACCTAACCTTCTTCACCTACCTCCCCCTTTAATTGGTAAAACCTGTAAAGTATCTTGAATCTTGATAACGCAAAGCAGTAGTTTGTAGTTACCTCTTTTATACTCGATTAACACAAATGTATTCATGACTCTTGGGTACTAACTCGATCGCTTACATTTGAAAATGAAGCAAAACTAGTTCCATGTATGAAATAATCATCCTGAATTCGGGATCCATACCAATTCTTTTAACCACCACTTCAAATTCTAAGAAGGGAGTAACTAACTTAGCAAAATTTCCAAGAAGAATTTAAACTTACATTGAGCTTGGCAGTAGAAAGGTATGAAATAGACATGTCAACAGAAACATTGAACGAAACATCCTTTATAAACAACACAACAGACCCAATCTTATCTACTAAATTCGCAATCGCTCCAACTGCTAGATATCCATTCCGATCCTGCTTACCAAAAAAAAAAAAAAATCATCAAGTCATTAACAATATTATGATATTTTTAGTATATATATTAAACATTAATCTTTGCACTTCCAAAAATATAGGATCAGTATTAATAACTAAGAACATTTGTTTTCGGCTACATATTTGCCAATAATTGATACAACATATTGAAAACATGAATGTAAATTGAGAGAAATAATGTTGATTACGGTAAGATGAGGGGGAACTATGAGAGTGCAAGAAATGAAACCAGGTTGGTATGCGTCAACTTGTATCCCTCTGATCGCGAACTCTTCGTAGAAACTATGGATAGCGTTCCGTGGTTTAGGAGGAACGTTGAGCCCGGTGGCTCGATCGGAATGGTGTGGGTTAACTTGTAGATATTCTCTGGCTTTCTTCTCCTCCATTGAGTAAGAAATAAGCAACTCCGATCCTTTCATTCATGATAAAAAGTTGGACATATATCTATCTATAAAGTAAATACGCACTATACAACATATATATGTACATTGAGGTCCCAAAATGCAATATCAACACATGATTTTAAGTTTGAACGAGCTGTATTGTTGATATGATATCTATACTCCTATATATATAAAGATGGGGAAATCTTCCATGATGTTGACTGTAAAGTAAATTTGATACAGCAGGGGTATAATTGTAATTTTCAGTCATTTTATATTGAAAACCCAAATAATTGACTCTTCTTCTTCCATAAAACTCCATTATCTTCTAAATCTCTTATTTCTCCCGCCTGAATTCCAGAAAGACAAAAGTGGGCGCCAAATCGATTAAAAACTCAAAGTCGAAAGATCACATGAACAATAATGGATGGTATTGTTAATGAAGAAGATCTACAAAACCTAGAAAACTTGCAGTCAGGTATGATTTGTTATCTATTTGTTAATTTTAGAATTAGATTAAGGCTAAATATATTTTTTTGAAGAAGAAAAACGACACACAATACCAACATTAATTAAATATTATTACTTGAATATGATCAGATGGAAATGAAAGTGAACATACACTTATCAATGATATCGATAATAACGGGTATCTCATCCACGAAGGTTAGTATTGTTATCCGTTATTTACGATTTTCTTGAACTTTTCATTATTTGTTGGGTTTGATCCCATTATACTTTATTCAGATGAATTTTTTGACATGGAGCAAGATAGGGTTTTTCAATCTGAAGGAACCGAAAACGAGTCACCAAATGTTTCTAGTCAGTCTTTCGAGTGCTCTATAATTGGGAAAACTTTTGATGATGCAAACGAGGCCTATAATTTTTATAATGAACATGGTCTTTCTAGAGGTTTTGGTATTCGAAGGCATTACACGAATAGGCACATGAAAACAAATGAAGTATATCGGCACGTATTTGTGTGTAACAAGCAGGGCCAGAAAGAAGCTAAGAAGAAAGATGTTATGCAAACTAATGACGTGACACCCCGTTGTATTAAACGTATAGGTTGTAAAGCTATGATGCAAGTTACTTTGTCTAAGCAAGGAAAGTGGGTTATAGATAAAGTTTTTGATGAACACAATCATCCTTTTGATCTGTCACAATTACCCCGACAATGGTCTCACAAGGTCTTTTATCGCTCTAAAGAATGTAGAGATCTTGTAACTAAGCTGTCAAAATCAGGTATGAGACCTAGTGAGATCACAAATGTAGTTAATACGTATACAGGGGACCAAGCGGATAAGCTAACACGGGTTCAATGTTCTGCTATTGCTAATGGTGAAAGGAAAGTTAACTTGGGTAAAGAGTGTCATGGAATTATCGTACATTTTCAGGAGAAAGCTCAGCTTGATAAAGATTTTTACTTTGCAATAGACTTGTGTGCCGATGGGACAATGAGAAATGTATTTTGGGCTGATGGTAGGTCAAGATCGTCATATAAACATTTTGGTGACGTTGTTGTTTTTGATGTGACTTATAAGACGAATCATTTTGGCTTGCCATTTTCTCCATTTGTTGGTGTTAATCATCATGGACAGTCGATTTTGTTTGGAGCGGCCTTGTTAGAAAATGAGAATGAGGCAACATTTACTTGGTTGTTCAAACATTTTTTGAAATGCATGCATGACAGCCCGCCCATTTCTATTATTACCGACCAAGATTTGGCTATTTGTAAAGCAATTGGTAAGGTATTCCCAAATTCAAGGCACCGATTTTGTGCTTGGCATATACGGAAACATGTTTTGGAGCACCTTCAACCATTACGATCTCGGTATGATGATTTCCAAGACACATACAACAGGTGGGTTAAGAACCAGAATGTGGGAGATTTTGAGAAAGGGTGGGAGGAGTTGAAGAAGAAGTATCACATTGATGATAATACATGGTTGGGAAACATGTATAAGTTGCGCCATTATTGGGTAAAAGCATATTTAAAAGACACTTTTTTTGCTGGTATGACGACTAGTGGACGAAGTGAAAGTATTCATTCCTATTTTGATGGTTATGTGAACTCCAAAACCATGTTAAACGATTTTGTATTACAATATGACAAGGCTGTGTGTAACCGCAGAAATGCAGAAGAAGATCAAGATTCTAGAAATATAAACTCGAAACCTTCATTACATAGTGATCATCCAATTGAAGCAATGGCAGCAGAATGTTACACTCGGAATATTTATGACATTTTTAGGAAAGAGTGGAAAGCTAGTTTTGGTTGTGGTCATGAAAAAATAAGCAAACAAGATGACTTGGTAAAGTATCGTGTTGGGTGTTTGAAAGTTGATAGAGAATACTGGAAAACCGTTGAATATAAACTTACTTCGGATTTTTTTGCTACTTGTTCATGTGCAAGATTTGAGACATCTGGAATATTATGCAAACATATACTCTATATTATGAAGAGAAAGCAGTTAACGTCCATTCCTGATCATTATATCTTACCGAGATGGACAATGAAAGCAACTTATAATGTGGGGAGTAGTGGAAAAAGATGGAGCAATTTTAATAGTGAGGGTTCTACAGAAGTTAGTTTCATGACTTTATGGTCTACTAGAGCAAAGTTTAACAAAGCACTTGAAGAAGGTCGTGATTCCCCGCCTGAAGTTGAAAAACTTAATGCATTGATTGATGATTTTCTTGAAGAGCAAAAAAGAAGAAAGAAGACCAGAATTGAGGAGGATTCTGAAGTTAATTTCGATACACAAACTCATACACAAGTGGGCATGTCGCAACATCTATTAGCTTCTGATCCAAAAAATCATGTTAAGACAAAAGGGCGTCCTAAAGTTTCTAACAGAATCAAGTCTAGTGTGGAAATGGCTCTGGACCCGAAGAAGAAAAAAAAGTGTCGTTATTGTGCAGGAACGGGTCATAACTATACCGGGTGTCAAAGGAGAAAGGTATCATGTGTTTTATACTGATTTGGGTACATTTATCTTCTTCAATTATTTTATTTTCTTGATTTTCATGATTACTTAACTATTATAGATGGATCAAATGTCCAAGAACAATATGACTGAAGCAACTATGGATGAAGCAACTTTAGATTAACTCATACTTAAATGCAA
>JANDBE010000047.1:25719670-25731498 GCA_024320915.1 Erigeron philadelphicus | reverse complement strand
CATTAAAAATAGAAAAAATCGGACCCCCTTAATAATCGGGCCTCGGCTGGTCGGCCACTTTGGCCACCATCAAGCCGGCCATGATCCCCCTAATTCCTACTAGTCTAATCTATTAAAAAAATACAAATATATCATATTTATCTTCAAACCCGTTTTGAAACCCACACTTATTATACTTATGTGTTTAGATTTTATGAATCTTATATTTGGACTCCATGGACTATTGGACTTAATAAAGGTTCATAAACTATTAAACCTGATTACTCATTGAAAGGATTTAGGTTAATATACTAGGTATTAGCTTTTCGGACCCACTTGTCCGTTGTCAACCTCATTTAATTGTAATGTATTTTACGATGATAGAATAAAATTTTGTTATTTTTAAGCATCTCTCATTTAGTTATTGAATTCAAAACTATACTCATTGCTACACGTTGCTTAATAAAATAAAAACCATACACAATAATTGATGAATAATCCAAGTTAGCCAAAAATAATTTGATTAAATGACATCCTAATCACTATTTTGGCACGAAGAAAGCACGAGGTGCATGTTATATGACTTAGGGTATCTTTATCCGATATTTTAGTCAAAATTAATTTATTTCTAATTTTTAGAGTATCTTCATCCATTCATATTCATATTCAATGAACAAGATGAATATATAAATATCCATTAGATGTCTTTAAATTATTTTCGCTAAAAAAAAAAACAACTTCAAATATGCAGTAAACATGATGGTTATCGATAACTATATTGTTCCAACTTTTGACAATCACAAATTATGATTTTCTCTATATTATATAATAAGAAATCACTAGTTTTATGCAGGGATGTACATATGGCCCGACCCGGCCTGACCCGCGAAAACCCCTCCCGGCCAGCGTCCCGCAATTGCACGAAAATAGGAACCATGAAGGTTCGGGCGGGTCACGAGTTTCCTTCACTTTTTTTCGGTTTTTGGCTTGACCCGGCCCGACCCGCGCAACCTGTGACCCAAAAATGCCACAAAAGCTTGACCCGTGACCCAACCCGTTAGCCCAACGGACGGGTTGGTTTGGGCCGGTTCCGGGTCGGGTCACGGGTCATGGGTTTTTTTTTTTTATCATCCCTAGTTTTATAGCTTGTACAACCAAAAGACATAATGTTTTTTGCATTTTTTTACAATCCAAAAGTCTAAAGCATTGAATACTTAGTACTACTAGATTAATTCATTTTGCAAATTTTAGGAACATGCCATATCAAAGTTACAAGTCATATATAAATTTAACGAAAATGTAAAATATGTTAAACACATGTGCATTTATATATGTAATAATATAAATAATAATAACAAATTTAATTAATTTCGGGTTAATGGATGACGAGCATGGATGACAAACTTTCATCTATATCAGCTTCATTAAACATCCATATCCACTCTACATTCAATATTCATCCACTTAACGTCATCCATATCCTTAACCAATAATGGATTGGATCGGGTGGATGATTATTGGACCGGATTACATTGTGATCCCTAAATGGGAGTAGTGAATCATTCTATTATAAAGTGATTAACAAATACATCCTTTTCATTCTATCTAGTTGCATGATTTCATTCCGGCTTCTATTCCAATCTATCAAACACAACTTAAGGATGTTAATGTTAGTGAATGCTACTATATACATACGATTTTAGTTTCATTTTGATTAAATTACAAATTAATTTGTTGTTTTGATTACGGTTATGTTTGAGATCAAAGCTTGAGTTGAAGTAGTGGCTACAGGGTTAGAACGGGAGCTTAGAGATAGGGCTAGAAGTTGACTGTGGCTTTTATTTTATAGATCTTTGGGGTTTTCATATATTTTTTAGGCAGGGTCTTTTGGTTGGTGGCATTCTCCTGGCTTTCATTTCCAATAAGTCTCGGATAAACTAGAATATTAACTCCTATCTCAAATGAATATTCGAACACGGTTACCACTATAAAAAGTGCTTGTAATTAAAATCCCCTAAAACCCCCCCTTCCAAACAGCCCTAATATATATCAAACCAAATGAGATCAAGTGTGTTGTTTAACCAGAACAAACTAAACCTTGTAAGCCGGTATCGTTTGGCATGTTTGATGGTCTTAAGACTTTTTTGTTTTTTCTTTAATTTCCATATAACTTTGGGTCCATTTTTCTAAGTTTGTGTCAAGAAAAAAACATAACAAACACTCAAAATTAAATAATTTATGTCATTTGCATTTGTATAAAAATTGATTTCTGTATTAAAGCCATAATAACCCTTAAATTGGTCTAGTGTTATACATTGAATATAGTAATCTTAGTTGGTGTTCAAGATTGTTTTCACTAAATGGCTTTAAAAAATTTGTGTTTCATACATTGGTAGGGTTTGGATAAACACATTTGATATTTTAAATAAAATGATAAACACTGAATTTTGTTGTACTCGTCATCTATCATATTTCGGTTATGACTCAAGTATTTTGGTATAATTTCTTGAAACAATTAATTAGGTTTAGATATACCATATATATTAGTATCAATGTTATGTTATATGAGTTGACATGTTAGAGCATTCATAAATTATCCGTATCAAAGACAATTTTGTATAACCCGTTACTTTTTATACTCCATTTCGTTTGGAAGAACCTTTTTTACATGTTTTTATTTTAGTAAATTCTTCAACACCGTAAAAGTGTAAAACAACAAAATCAAAGATAGTTTTGTCACCGACAAATTAAAACTTCCACACTATCTTGCTACTTTAACATTCTTAAGTTGAAAGATAATTCCACCCGTCACCAAACAAAAGATTCATAAATTTGTGAAAATTACAATAAAAAGATCAATAAGTTGATGAACATTATTGTATTCCCTAAAGCCATATATAAAACTACATTGCTTTGTGAATGATCATCATCTTATGTCTTAACAATCATACACGCAAACACACATGAAATGGTCTGTCTTATCGGGAACACTTTCGCATTGTGTAACAGCGCCTGGGTGTTTCGCAACACATTGATAAGCACACACATAAAGGTCACACTTATCCTTGTTTATAACATCTTTACATTTCTTCTGGCCATGAACCATTGAAATTCCTGTTGAAAACACAAATTAATGATACAAATATACAAACAAAATGTTATACATATATATATCAAACATAAAATTTGTAGATATATCATTTGTTGGTGTTTTAGTAGTTTAGTAAAACTAAATTTAACTAGGTAATTACTTGGATATAAAATCCCAGTCTTTCTAGTCAATTTGTACTATTTCGTTAATTATATATAATATCACCAATTAAAGTATATATATTATATCATATATATAAGAACAAAATATTTAAAGGCATTGATATATATTATATATATAAGAATAATATAAAGGCAAGTTAACAAACCTGCAATTATAATTATGAGTAGCAAAAAGCAAGTGTATGAAGTTTTGGACATGTTTAGGAACAATTATAAAATATGACTTGAACACTGGTTTAGAAAATGTTTGCTAGAGGGCTAGTCACATATGTTCGTTTAAATAGACAACGATATCATAATATCGTAACGCTTTTAATACTTGGTGCAAGTAAAGGAGAATCTTTTATTTAATGTCATAAATTAAAACTTCCAAAATGTAATTAATAGCTTTTAAATTAACCAAATATTACGAACGTACATAATGATCGCTATCTTGATTTTTATTTGGCAGTTTAGTTTTACTAATATGAATTATTTTTAAAGAATCATTTTTTCTTAATTCATATCCATATTGATACGATAGTTATGTGATGGTTATCAATGGTATACACACAATATAGAGAATCATGGACAAAGATGCATAATGCAATATCGTATCAAAATAAGTATAATAAAGTAATTTAAAAATAAGTTTAATTTATTGAACATCATATGATATAGAAAAAACATCTTTTTTTCAAAAAATAATATGGAAAACAAACGCACCCGTATACTAACATTTTCTAGAATACGTTTCCAAAAAAACAAAAAAAACATTGTTTCTTACTTTTTGAATTGAAATGGAAAACCCAGTTATACTCTAGAAAAGTAAAAAATGAAAAACAAAAAACATTTTTCCTAATTGAACACAACCAAAATGTTACTATTAGTATAAACCGGTAATAAAAATAAATTATAAACTAATTATTGTAAAGAAAATACTAAAAGACATTTTCCATAATTGAACATAACCTAAATGTCACTATTTGTGGTATAGAATTACAAAGAAAAAGAATATAAATAATAAGAATAATTAATTAAAAGTAAAGAGTTGAAGACATTTTATGCTAAGATGAGTGGAGCTATTTCAACGTTTAGTCACATGTTGTGTAGCCCCTTAAAATATGAGCGTAGGGCTATTAAGATGGTTGAGATGACTCTTCTCATGTGTCATCTTGATTGATTTTTTAGACAAGTAACTCCTGAAATTTTTTCAATTAACTATAATATAATAGTTAAAGGGATCAATTGAAAATTAATTTAAATGCTCTTCTCTAATTTTTTACATTTTATATAATTAATATTTAAGTATAATAATAGTTTAGGGGGTAAACTAAAACCTGATTTAAAATATGTAAGTTTTTTAATCTAGCACCCGTTACAAATTTTTTCAGATACAATACCCCTTAACATTAATATTTTTTAAACTTTTAATTTTTACCCCTTAAATTACACTATTAAATTTTTTTCTTTTAAAATATCTCCATTAACCAATTACGTCAAATACCTTTACATCAACTATTTACACCACTCGACGCCGCCCCTACCACCACACCGTCGCTCACACGACCACCGCCGTATTGCGCAGGTACAGTGCTAGTATTGTCCAATAAAAATAAACTAACCCTTTAATTTTGGAAGTATTAAAAAGTTGTGTAATATTTTCACCTAACATCCCTCAACATATTTCCTCCTACACTACTCTCTTAACAATATTGATTAAATTACATTATTAATCATTTATCTTTTATAATATCTTCATTAATCATTTACATCAGTTATCTACACAACTCGACGTCGGCTTCACCACTTGCAGTCGCCCGCACCACCACATCGTCACCCTCACGACCGTTGCCGCATAATATCATTAAAAAACTGAAAGGTAAAATATGGTTTCAAAATTTTAAATGATGAAAAGATTAAAAAAGTCTATATCATATTTTATTTAATGCTCAAATAATCTTCTATTTTGATAAAACAGGATCCCAAGAAAAATATACCTTCACAATTCTCTCACGTGAAGGGATGGCAATGGGCCAGGTATGGTCCGGGAATGGTAATCCCAGTCCCGGACCAGTTAGAAAAACCCCGTCCCAAACCCACCCCCATACCCGACAGGTACCCGTTTACTAACTAACTATTAGGTTAACAGGTTTTCCCCCAGGTATCCAGGATCCCCGTTATGATTCATTCATAAGCTACCAATTTAAACATCATCAAACAATAATGAACTTCCAACATTTTCAAGTTTCCAACTGATTCTTTAAGTTAAAATTATCACAACATCGAAAACCAAAAATAATCCAAATGACAAAAACTAAACTACAAATCTAAAACATAGAAATAACATTGATCTTCATGTCACAGGTCTTCATTCCAATGCAGCATTGATTTCTCAAGTTCAATATTCATTCATCACCTACATTATTAATTTTTTCTTTCAAAGAACACTATTAATATAAAGAGAGAAAACATAAATATACAAGTAAATGACTCATTCCCTAAATATTACCTCTATCATCATCGTAATCATATTCCACTGTTTGACAATATGCTTCAGATTCTTTTGAACAAATTTTTGAGATATAATATGATAGCACATTATAGATTTAAAGACAAAATTATTAAATTAAAATTCGTAAATAATGAAGAATCGATATATTGTATTAGAATATTAGAGCAACAATATTATCAATTTGACATACCTTATTATCAAGCAAAAACCCATAACTAGACATATGAATGGTCTGCCAAGAAGCATGAGATTAGATTTATAGTCCTCATAATCCATTGTGGATATTGAATGGTTTTTGGGGGAGACAAAAGTTTAGAAGATTAAATCCCTTGGGAATACAAGGAATTAATTATAAGACCTATTAATATTATAGATAGATGTAATCCTTGCGGGCCGGGTATACGGGTATGGATTTCAGGTATGTGGGTTTTTGACAAATACCATATTCGGACCCGAACCCGGGAAAAATTTAAAATCACCCCCATACTCGGCCCGAGACCCGCCAACCCAGACCCAAACCCGGACCACAAATGTCGGGTTTTGGATTTCCCCATCAGGTATAGGTACTTTTGCCATTCCTAACCACGTGGCACTTGTACCCCATGCTTTTAAAAAACCCCACCAATTTTTTCCCCCCACGTTTTTCTTTGTAATTCTTATTTCTTCTTTTTGAAACATTCTTCTTCTTTCCTGTGTATATGAAATCAAACAATTATGTTTATGAAGATAAAATATTTATACAATTATGTGCACAATCGAGGGTTTATTTTCACACGCAATACGGATTTGGATATGTGGCTATCAAAGGTTAAAGAGGCCTAACATTTGTAGGAAGTTGAATGGTAAATTCTAGGTGTATTTCAACTAGGGTAAAGCTTTGGCTTTTACAGTTTTACCCCTTGCTTGTAAGACCTCATTTTTATGTGCATATGTTATATAGAAGTCCGATTTTTAAGCCCCATTTCCGGAGGCATTAAAATATAAAAGTCTAAAGGACAAATCAAATAAGAGACATTTCTATTCTTCAATTAAAAGTTGTGTTACATTGACTTCTTTAAGATTAAGATTTTTATTTCTAGTAATCTTAATTACAAATTTACAATACATATACATCATATATCCTATGTTGTTAGGGTCTTCAGCTAACTACCATAACTTCTTGCAGGATGATCAGACCACATAGTTTTACATAACATGCTCGTACGCGACAGGTTCTCGCTGACTAGCATCCACCAACATTATCTAGTGCTGCAAAAAAGAAAAAATAAAAAGAAAAGATTTAGACCGAACGAATCAAGTTGAACCTTAAATGTAGGGACCGGGGGGATGTTGTGCAGATTGGGTAAAGCACTAGAAGGTCAAAACGGGTCAAGACTTACAAGGTGAAACAGTGCCGGCCGGTTTAACCTGTTGACATCTTTAGAATTTTAGGTAGGAAATGATGGCCAACTGTGAAACACCCATTCTTAATAAATACTTTAACAGATATTGACGCAGCGATTTTTATTTTTTATGATATAGATATACATGCTTTTTGTTGGGCTTAAAAAGAACTTGGTACTTACAAGTGATACTGTCTCGACCAAATCCTTAGCACTGCAACACTTTTCTTGGTTCTCATAAATCTGCTTTTGGCTCGTTGCTATGCTAAGCTTGTGATCCGGTGCGTGCTGGTCTGGCATTGACAAGAGCCCGCAGAGCCTTCACGACTATGGTCATATTTGGCCTGAAATCTGCCTCATATTGGATACAAAGTGCGGCAACTGCTGCCAACTGTTTATGCAGATAACCAACAACAATTTAATATATGTATAGCAGTCAGTAGATACCGCCATTTCACACCATTTACTTAGGACTGGCTGACTGGACAACTTTGGGTTATGTGGTCAAGTAAAGAAAGATGACTATAAGTGCAAAAATCATCTGATTGATTATTACTTAATGATACATATACGTTTATAACAGGCAATTTCAAGAGGGAGAGTAATATATAGACCTTAGCAACTGCCTTTGGGGGGTAATCATCGTTTAACTTTGGATCAACACATTGTTTTACTTTATCCTCACTTAATCTTGGCGTTGCCTGTAAGAGCACATCATAATCAATATGAGCATGCATATCATATGTACAAGGTATGAGGACTCACTTGTGCATTCATCAGTATCAATAGATACACATGTTCAAATTTGACTTGTAACAGTTCAAAATACGTTAGGCTAAAAAGTTTAACTAAAACGGAAACGGGTCAATGGATGATAGTGTGAAATATATCATGCATGATACCTTCTAAATCTCTTAATCAAAGTAAAGGTTTTTATTTTTGTTGTGAGATATAGTTTTGTACAAGTTCCATAACTTTAAATTTAAATAAGGAAGATAACAATTTGGCCTATAAAAATTTGCACAAAAAATATTGCCATTTCCAGACACACATCAGAATAATATTGCTGTAATAACAGTTTGATGTAAATAAGAAAGTGTTAAAGGAATAACTACATACCCAAGTAACAAGACTCTGTTCTCCTTTCGGCAATGTATGATCCACGGGTTTCCGTCCTGTCAAAAGTTCTAAAAGAACAACTCCTAAACTGTAAACATCACTCTTCTGACTTATCTGCCCTGTCATCGCATACCTAAATCAAAACCATAATTTCATCAGCTTGTTTTCGGACAGAAAGATGCCAACAAGGACATACAAAGTTCCTATGCTGAAAATTTGATAGGAAATGTAGAAGTGGAAGTTTAAAATGGGTCAAATGGGTTAAACATGTTGCCCAGGTCAAACGGGCTGAAAGTTACCAAAGTTTATTTGAACTTTATTATTGAATAAGTAAATTTTTTTATTGTACTCCCTAAAAAACAATCTTTTTCATAACACATTAAATGGTTAACTTTTTTTCCCCAAACAGACGAAAAAGTGTTTGACCATGACAATTTCTACCGTTACTAAAAAAGCCCGTTTGGACCCATTAGTAACCCGACACGCCCATCCATCTTGCCGCCTCTAGGTAAATTGATAGCATGACTTACTCTGGAGCATGGTAGCCAAAAGTTCCCAGAACTCTAGTTGAATGCAAGTGGGCTGCAGTGTCAGAAGGATTGCTCAACGTAAAATCGGCTATTTTGGATTCAAAGTCATCGAACAGTAGGACATTGCTGGACCGAATATCACGATGAATAATAGGAGGTTGAACCTTTTCATGTAGATACTCAAGACCTCTTGCTGCGCCGTAAGCAATTTTAGCTCTTTGGGGCCAAGTGAGAAGGGGGCCAGGGGTAGCCCCTTCTACACCCTTTTTACCTACAATCGCCAAAAAATGAACCCTACACATCAAGAAATTTGAAAAAAAAAAGTATAGCGTAGGAAGGGAATAAGAATCTTCTTTGTGTGTACCATGTAACACATCATGCAATGAACCCATGGGTGCATACTGGTATACCAATATTCGGTTGTTGTCCTCCAAGCAATAACCAAGCAACTCGACAAAAAATTCATTCTTAAGTCTTGATACTGCTGATAACTGCATACATCAGCAAATATATGAAAATTCTCGTCTTCTTTGTTATTAGGGACACTTGCATCCATACGTATCTAGCTTGTCACGTTTGGCGTGGCAAACTTCCAAGTTGTCTATTGGGCGCATCAAACTTCCAATTAACTTTTTATTAGGTAACCAGTATCTTTTAGTGATGTGACATCCATATAAGTCATCATATCATCAAAACTTTCTACATGTCACCAATTTACAAGCCATATAAGGTCATATATACATTTAATAGTATGAATTGCAAGTGTGATATACACAATAGCAGAACCTAACACATGAAATAAAACTATGTGCATTACATAATCATTTTCTAAACACACATCAAACATCCCATTAAGTTATCAACTATAACCTTAATTTCTTTAAATTTGATAACTGCAATATGTTCATGGGAACAAAGATTGATCTTAGCTTATTTTCTCATTTGCCTATAACTAAATGAATATACCAAAAATCTCACCTGGTTTGTAAACTCAAGGTCGGGTTCTGGTGAAGAGCTAGTATCAAGCTTCTTTATGATCGCTTCTTGCCCATCATCAAGCTTCCCATAGTAAACTTGACAATAAGAACCATCCCCAATCAATGCGCGCGAACCAAAATTACCAGTCATCTTATTTAATTCACCCAAAGTCAATTTTGGTGCTTCAATGGGCAAAGCTTTTTGAGGAGCCCCGCTTCTAACTGCTCCACTGCTCCTCGGGTCTCCTGTAGTATTACCTGGAAAAAAATTCATATTGTTTTGCTTTTGAACAAAAACTATCAGACTCCTACTCCCAGACTACCTAAATGCCTAGGATGAAACCCAGAATTTCTGAAATTACCCCAAATACCTCTTCGCCCAACTCCCACAAATGTGAGGAGTGAGACTTGAACTCTTATTGGCCCATTAAACTAATAAGAACCTTATAAGTTTTGGTTATATACGGATTGGCAAACATAAACTATATGATAACTCTAAAAGAACCCGGCTATACAATGTATATTGCGGAGTATTAGTTAATTTCTTACCTCCTCCATAGGCAGGTCCTCGAGGTGGCGCTGTTTTAGCTTTGCTTGAGCTTGTATCGTGAACAGAATCCTCTTTCCCGCCTCCACAGCATGAGAACATTATAGAAATGCTGGCATAATCATCAAACAGAATATTCGAGCTCCGTGTTCTAAACAAACAATATTATTGTTTTGTCAATGTATTTATGCAATAGAATCCCTACAACGCCGAAAATTTATAATCAAATTCTTGATCAAAGAACACAATCGAATACATGAAACAAATATAATCTTTTTCTTTCTTTCCTGACAAACAATGAAATGATCGCAACTAAATAACTAATGATCCATCGGGGTCTTGATAAACATAAAGGGGAAGCGAACATCATCAAATAAGCATAGGAATGCCATGCGAATTAATATATTCCGAATCTATACGTGAAAATGTGAAATATATACAAGAATTCACCTTATAAGCCTAAGTTCATGCCAACATTAAAATGATGTCTAAGGAAGCGTAATGATTCAATTAAGGATCAAATGGGAAAGAAGATCAAGAACACAAAGAGGTTTGATTTTAGTGGAGAAAATTTGGATTTTTTTTTTTTTTTCAATTTTTTTCCCCAAATAGAAAATTCAGAAAATCAACCTTGTTCAAAGAGAAAATCTGTTATTGTTTCAAAGGCTTCAATTAACTGCACTTTACGTACCATTTTGTTTTTTTTTAGGACTTATTTTGTGTAGTTTTAGAATTTATTTTCAATAAAAAAAAATTTCAGGTTTTGTTAAGGGTTGTTGGCATAAACGAATTCCGTACTTTATTATATGAAAATTTAAAGAATGGTCATTGATATATAAAGTATTTTTATATGTATTGTAACTATGTTAGAAAAAAAACATGTATTGTAACTCGTTTGATATGTTTAATAAATTATAGAATTGAGTGAGAATCTAAAGAAATGACTAACCAATATCTCTAAAATTTATCTCATGTCTTTCTTTAAAAAAACATATGGTAGGGGTTACCCAAAATCACGAATGAAGAGCCATATACAGGTTTGGGTCGGTTTGAGTTAAGTTGTTCATTCATATTTGGGTCGGGTTACTTATTCGTATTTAGGGCAGGTTACTTATTAGGGTTTGACTTATTTCGACACCATAGTGTATAGGCTTTAAATGACATTTATATTACTTGATGTACCGTTAACTCGTCTATTATGATTTTTGAAGCTATCATTTACAGTTATAAAGGGTAACGGTGCAATGCCAATTTTTGGCAAATTGAGCCAATTTTAGAGCCAATAAATAAGTGTCATGGGTCCAACCTTCTTTTATTTTTTATTTTTTATTTTTACCAAGTTTTGCCATACAAAAACTTATCAAATAAATCCAAAAGAAATTATTACAATTACATCGTCTATCAACTTTGACATTTTTATCATAATTTTGGGAATTTTTTCTTCATATCACACTAAATGAACCTATAATCATCAAATCTCCCTTTTTTGTCTGAACGTTCAATCGGTATGTAAAATCAGGGAAACTT
>JANDBE010000047.1:25373496-25386992 GCA_024320915.1 Erigeron philadelphicus | reverse complement strand
GGGTTTCCTCTGGAATTGGAGTTGGGTATATGAAGAGGCATGCCGCTGAGCCCAAATTTGCCGTTCAAAAAAAAAAAAAAAATATTTTAGTCATGATCAGTAAAATTATTTTGTTTTTAAGTTTTTATAAAAATATATTGTAGATTTCCTTGTAAAAGAATAGACTCACCAATTAAAAAAATATTACTGTAAATATTTATCCATTTATGGGGAGGGTGTTAGAAAAGAGTCGATTATGATTGAGTATGAATGGCAACCCCCTAGATGTTCGGTTTGCAAAGTTTTTAATCATGCTAATAATCAGTGTCCTAAGCAGGTGAAAAAGGTTGTCCCGGTTGAGGTGACTCAAAATGAGGATGGGTTTACTAAGGTTATGAGGAAGAAGAAAGGCAAAACGGTGCAACAAGAGAAACAGTTTGAGGGAGTGAAGTTGTCTAAACCGAAACCTCAATTTATTTATAGAGTAAAACAGGATAAAAACAAGGATGGAGCATCTTCTAGTCGGAATTCTAATCAAGTACCAGTTAAGAATTCGTATGATTTGTTAGCTGGGGATAACGCTGAAGTATTTCTTGGTGAGGAAACCGAGAAATCTGTTCAGATTGAGGAAATTGATGATGATGATGATATCGAGGTAATTTATGATGAAACTGCGCAATATATGGCTAATTCGGAGGGGGCAAGCACTCCCGGAGATGGGGTTTCTAATGTTTAGTATTGCATCATGGAACATTAGGGGATTCAACCACTCCCCGAAACAATCAGAGGTTCGGCAGGTAATCAATGAGAATAAATTATCTGTCTATGCTATTCTCGAATCACATGTGTCAGCATCTAAGTTGGATGTTCTTTGTAGTAGTTTATATAGTGATTGGCAGTGGACCACGAATGGGAATATTTGTGCGAAAAATGCTAGAATCATTTTGGGGTGGGATCCTCTTGTGGTCAATTTGATGGTGCTTGCTCAAACCGATCAAGTGGTCCATACTCAGTTAATCATAAAGGCGGATAAAAAGGTTATTTTTTGCTCTTTTGTTTATGCCCATAATTATTATATTCATCGACGAGACTTGTGGCATAATTTGGAAATGCATAAGAGTTACGTTCATAATAAACCTTGGGTTTTGTTGGGGACTTTAATGCAACGCTGTTTATAGAGAATAGAGATGTAGGATCTTCCCGAATTGATATTGCTACTCGTGAATTTAAAGATTGTGTAGAAGAGCTTGAAGTTACAGATGTCAATCGGACTGGATTACGGTATACTTGGATTCAAAAGCCACGGGGAAAGGATGGAATTCTGAAAAAACTTGATAGAATCATATCAGATCTTCCTTTCTGGTTTTGTGGGTGCTCATGCGTTATTTTAGCCTTATCGAGTTTCTGACCATGCGCCTGCTATTTTGTGCTTTCCATTGAGTATCAAATTTAAACCAAGGCCGTTTAAGTTTGCTAATATTCTGGTGCATCATAAAAAATTTCATCAAGTGGTTCTGGAGTCATGGAATATGCAAGTGGAGGGTCACTTTATGCATAAACTGGTTAAGAAGCTTAAATATTTGAAATCCCCACTACGCAAGCTGCTATACGATAAAGGGAATCTGCATGTTAAAGTCGAAAAGCTAATACATGATCTTGATGAAGTGCAAATAGCTATTGATAAAGATCCATCCAATTCTGATCTTAGAGAGGAGGAAGCTGTATATGTGCAAGCGTATAATGAAGCTGTGTTGGATGAAGAACGGTTCTTAAAACAAAAAGCCAAGGTACATTGGCTTTGGGTCGGTGACTCTAATTCTTCTTATTTCCACAAAGTTGTTAAAGCAAGGAAACCTAGAAATAGGATTGACTCGGTCATTGATGCGTCGGGTAATCGACTTGATGGGGACGGAGTTGGAGCTGCATTTGTTGCTCATTATAAAGCATTTCTTGGTACTCCACGCCTGATCTCAGTTACATACTTCTGACCTGTTCGTAAATAAGCTCTCATATGAACAAGCTAATAACATGGTTAAGAATGTAACAAATGACGAAGTGAAACAGGCTATTTTTGAAATGGGTGATGACAAAGCTCCTGGACCGGATGGGTTCTCAGCTGCGTTTTTTAAACACTCTTGGGATATTGTTGGCTTGAATGTTATTGAAGCTGTACAAGACTTCTTTCATAGTGGGCGTCTTTTAAAAGAGGTGAATCATATGGTAATTTCATTGCTTCCTAAAATATCATCACCATCGCGTATCAATGATTATAGACCTATATCGCTATGCAGTGTTACTTTCAAGTGTATTACTAAAGTTTTTGCAAACAGGATAAAGGATAGCTTGAATAGTTTGGTGTGTGCAAATCAATCTGCGTTTATACCCGGTAAGAGTATTTCAGATAATATACTTCTAACTCAAGAATTAATGCATAATTATCATTTGGATAGAGGGGTTCCAAGATGTGCATTCAAGATAGATATTCAAAAAGCGTATGATACGGTTGATTGGAGATTTATGAAGAAAATCCTAATTGAGTTTGGTTTTCATCCAAAAATGGTTCATTGGATTATCACGTGCGTAGCCACTACGTCATTTTCTATTAGTGTCAACGGATCTTTGCATGGTTTTTTTCATGGTAAACGGGGCTTGAGGCAAGGTGATCCGTTACCTCCTTATTTGTTTACACTTGTAATGGAGATTCTTACTTTGATTTTTAAGCGAAGGATTAGGGAGAGCAATGAGTTTGTGTATCATCCCAAATGTGACAAGCTGGATGTTTTTAACTTGTGTTTTGCGGATGACCTTCTTGTTTTTCTTCATGGTGATGTAGGTTCTGCTAGAGTTATAATGGAAGCATTGGAAGAATTCAAGGAAGTGTCGGGTTTAGCACCAAGTATTCCTAAAAGCACAGCTTATTTTTGTAACGTGTTGAACAATGTAAAACTAGCTATTTTGGAGATACTACCGTTTGAGGAAGGAACATTACCGGTGAATTACTTAGGTGTTCCTCTAGTGTCTACCCGTTTGATCTATAGGGACTGCCATGAGCTTGTTGAACGGGTGAAAAATAAAGTCTTGGATTGGAAGAACAAATATTTATCGTTTGCAGGTCGACTTCAATTGATTCAATCTGTTTTATCATCTATGCATGTGTATTGGAGTACAATGTTCATGTTGCCTTCAGCCGTAATTTTAGAGATTGAACAAATTATGAGAAAGTCCCTTTGGTCCAAAGGAGATGCTCAAAATGGGAAGTCGAAAGTGGCTTGGGAAGTAGTATGTTTACCGAAGGTTGAAGGAGGTTTAGGAATTCGCAGATTATATGATTTTAATGTGGCGTTATTAACTGCTCATGTGTGGAATTTACTTACTAGAAAAGAGTCTCTTTGGGTTCGTTGGATGCATATGTATAGGATTAAAGAGCAGAATTTCTGGGAAATCCCATATCGTGGCGTTATGACATGGAGTTGGAGAAAAATTCTTCAGATTAGGCCTTTGATTCGGAAGTATTTCTGGTATCAACTTGGAAATGGTGGAACGGGCTCTGCTTGGTTCGATAATTGGTGCGAGCTGAGCCCTCTTTCTAACTATTTGTCTACTCGTTCTATCTCTTATTCAGGTTTCAATATTAAGACCAATGTAGCGGAGCTTGTTGCTGGTAATGACCTGAGACCTACTGAATGGAATGATCTATTTAAGATTCCTAATCTTGACCCAACTCGGCAGGATACTTTATCTTGGCGGCACAACAATGTAGTTCAAGATTTTTCTGTAGCCAATGTATGGAATACTATACGGACTAGGGATGTGGCAGTTTCATGGTACCATGTTGTGTGGTTTACACAATGTATACCAAAACATGCATTTCACTTGTGGTTGATTATGAAACGAAGGTTGAAAACTCAAGACATGCTTCAGCCTTGGGATATTCATTCGAGTATGTCTACATCTCTTCTATGCTCGTTGTGTGAGTTACAATCTGATTCCCACGAACATCTATTCTTCGAATGTCCTTTTGCTTTTGAAATCTGGAAAGGTCTATGTGACAAGGTTCAGATTCATCATTGCTCAGCCCATTGGAATAATATTATGGCTCATATAATGCAGTTGGCTAAAAGCAAGAAAGCTGAATGCATCATAGTTAAATTAGTGTTAGCTGCGACTTCTTATTTTGTGTGGCAAGAACGAAATTTTCGTTTATTTCAGCATAAGAAGAGGTCTTCACAACAAATGATACAGTTAATCTTTGCAACTGTGCGGCTTAAGCTATTATCGTTCAGGTTCAAGAAGAAAGATCGGCTTGAAGATATATTGGTTAACTGGCAGCTTCCAAAGTCTCTGTGTTTAGAAGATACTTAGGAGGTGTTTTTCTTTGATCAGATTCCTAGTTAATATTTTTTCATAGTTTCTAGCGAATGACCATGAGGGTGGCATGTTACTTGCTCATGGTTCTGGTTGTTGCGTTTAGCATTGTATTGTAATAAGTCGTATTGACACTCAGTCAGTACGCCTGTTTTTAATTTTTGGTTATATATAAATCTAACCAGGGTAAAACCCTTTTACCCAAAAGGTATGATCAGCGTAATTTCGAAAGGAAAGGTATGAAACCAGTAATATGGCGCAAACGTTAGGTATCATTTCAGTAAATAACTTTAGTATTAATAAATTAGTCAAATAGTCAACGTTATACACCACCAACACCCTCATAAACCACACTGTACACTTCCTGTTTTCTCTCTCTCAAAATCCCCTCTTTTAGTAAACCCACAAAATTGTTAACAATAAATTCTCTCCAAATCTTGAAGAATAGATACATGCGTATACTTTTTAAACTGTAATAATTAATATAAATCAACAATAATAAAAATCAAAAAGAAATGGAAGAAACAGGAAGGTGTAAAAGAACAGATGGGAAAAAATGGAGATGTAAACAGCCAGTGGTTGATGGAAAATCTTATTGTGAATCACATATTCATCGCCAAAAAAAACAAAAGATTGAAGCAGCAGCAGCAGCCGCCTTAAAATCCAAAAACAAAAAAACCAAAGATGTTGGTGGTTGTGTTGTTAAGGATCTTAAATTTGGTACAATGGAGATTGAGCAACAATCTGCTGATGTGAAGAAAAAACATAAATTCACCTGGTTTTAAAGTTGGGGTTAGTTCTTCTAACACTTTGGTTGTTCCCGAGAGGCCGATTCGGTCCAAGAATGTTGAGCCTAACCTCAGTGCTGCTATTAAGGTTGTTGTTTTTTTACTTTGTTTGATATTGTTGATTATAATTGTTATTTGTTTATGTTTGTTTTTAATTGCTTTTATGGTACCTGGTTTGTGGGGGACATGGTTATGTTGTTTTTAGTATAGTGTTATGCGATTTACGGTTCCATGGTGGGCTGCCTTTTTTATGTTTTCTTAGGGCAATGTGGGTAATTTTAGGGCAAGTTAGAAGGGTTAAGTAATTTGGGTTAGTTTTTGATTAAATAAGAAAAAAGGGTGGATATGAAAAGGATGATGATTTTGAATCTGACTTAAATTGAAAATGGATAGATATGAAGACAATGTTTTGAAGATGATGGAGAGAAAGGAAGAAAGAAAAACAAAATTTTTTTATATCAAGTTTAGTCCTTTATGGGCTGAAAAGACGCAATTACCCTCGCATTTAGGTCATTTGTAGAGGTTAACGGAATCTAGTAAACGTCCGTTATCTTAAAGGACTAACTTTGACCCTTATCCGCCTGTAAAGGATGACGCCTGATAATACGAAAACACAGGGACTAAAGGTGATGTTGTGTGTAAACCACAGGGACGATCCGTACATTTAACTCTTATTATTATGTCCAAAAGACAAAACAGAACATTACTAAGAGTACGTTGCTATTTCTGACATTAGCCCATTTCAGATCTTTATGTGGAAAATGTTGCATAATCCCTCTTTACAGTAAAACTCAAGTTGTTTGACTTTTTTAAGTCAACTGTAGTGTTTGCTATTTTCTATCAAATACTGATTTTGTACATTGTTGTGACAATGTAGAAGGCTTAATAACTTAACATACCAAAACAAGATATCTACACAAGTATGTGTGTGAAGTTTATCAAATCATCTGTATCAAATTTGTATGATGGGAAGTCATAGGTTTGACTTTTGTGTTAAAATGATTTTGTCCAAGTAGCTCATGATTTACAAATATGTTTTCAACAATTTGGGTACATTTATATTGACGTTTAATAATATTCGTCCTGATGGAACGCCAAAAATATCGCCTACGAGTTTAAGAGTTAACACGGAAATTGAAAATGCCAATGCTAAAGAAGCAAATTACATAATAGATACAAAAAGAATTCCCAATTGAAATGATTGATTATTAAACAACAAGTAGATAAATACTGCTTAGTGACCAAGTTTAATACTAGTAATAAACTTATACATGTACTCATTATACACTGCGAGAAATATACGTCTTATAGTATATCAAAATAAAATTAATTATAAAATTAAGCATAATGTTAAGATAAGTTTTTAACGCTTGTCGATTTGATATATTAAGGTTGTCGACAAGCAGAGGCGGAGCCAGAAATTCACGTTAAGGGGAGCTCAACCGTATTTTTTTTTACCGATTGTTGTATACAATATAATGTGAAAGACATAATCGTTCAATAAAACGTTAATAATAGAGATTTTTTTTACGATGATTTACTTTTATGGGTTGAATGTAAAGGTTCTGCCATGTCTAAAAATCAAACATATATAGATTGGGGGTGGCTCGGTTCGAAAAACCTTTGTACTAGTGAGCTATGAGGTAGCCTTGCAATGTAAAACATGTACGGTTGGCGAGTGCTAAGCACCCACTAGTGCCCTACTAGCTCCGCCCCTGTTGACAAGTGTTAAGAAGTTATCTTTAACATTATTAGGTTAACATAAAAAAAAAATGAATTTTCTTTTTTGTTATATTAGGTTAACATAAAAATTTAATCTTGCATTCCCCCGGATGCTACGAAACCACGATCCATTAAACAAGTACTCGTATATTTTATTAGATGATAATAATAATGTGTTAACATTTATTAGCTTAAACATGCCCAAATTAACAAATCCTAATTAAGGCGAAAAGATATTGACTTAGCATAATATTCAGACACAAGTGTTACGAAGAGTATATATCAATCATATTTTATTCATTAAAATCAAAACTTAAGGAAATTAGAATATTTTACTAAAATAAAGTCTTACCCACTAATAACAACTATAAATATAATCCCATGAAATCCATGTCTTCTATTTTCGTTTCATCGATCTGGCAATATATCGAAAACACCTGTGGCCTCTTAATTCGTTTTATCTACTCAAATTTTAATTCATACATCATTAATGGGTAAACAAACTTATAATCTTGAACGTTACCAAACGAAAGCACTTGAAAGCCTCAAAGAAAAGGTCAATGAAACCTTCAAAAACAAACAAGTATCAATGTGGGGTGTCCCACTCTCCTCGGGAAGTCTGAAATCTGATGTCGTTCTTGCGAACTTCCTTAGAGCGAAAAGGTTTAACGTCAACCGTGCTTTCAAGATGCTCCGGGAATGTCTTTCGTGGAGGCACGAATTTGGAGCCGACTCGATCCTTGATGAAGATTTAGGTTTCAAAGAGCTTGAAGGTGTGGTTAGTTACATCAATGGGGTTGACAAAGAAGGTCGTCCTATTTGGTGGGAAAATAATTATGGAATTTTCGAAGACAAGGAAATTCATAGCAAGTTCTTGGGAGATGACAAAAAGTTGGAAAAATTTATCAGATGGAAAGTTCAAGTTCTTGAAAAAGGAATTAGGACAATGCTGGATTTTAAGCCTAGTGGGATAAAATCGATAACTATGGTTTATGATGTATTAGGCATGCCTATTAGAGAGCATAACAAATTATATTCTAAGCATCTCTTCCCTCTCTTGAAAAACAATTATCCTGGAATCATTGAGGTTGAGGTATAAGCATAATTATGTTATTTTTATGTATCTACTCTTTAGTATATACGAGTATAAATGGTTTTTTAAATTTCGTACAATTTGATGTTTTTGTGTACATGTAGATAATCCTCAATGCGCCATGGTATTTCCGCTTGTTCTGTAAAACAAACAAGGCTCTGTTCTCTAAGAAAGACAATGTCGTCGAAACCCTCTACAAGTTACTACCCTCCTTCTTTACCCTTCACTTTTAATTCGTGTACATATATTACTTTACTAATATCGATCAGTTTAGTCTAATTTGTACGAGTATTAAAAAGTAGTTTCATATAGTTTTGTATATATGTTACAAGGTACATAAGGCCCGAGTATATACCAATACAATACGATGGTCTATGTCGACCCATTGAGTTGAAAGACAGTCTTGTAAAACCGGTTACTAATGAGTTCACTGTCAACGGGGGAGAAGTAACCAATGTTTTCATTGACGGCATTGAGGTACCATTATTTTAATTTCCTAGTTAGACCCATTTTTTTGAACGAACGCTTTTACAGTTTATTTTGCCAAATTATAATGCCAGATTCGTATAGATGTCACACTAATGTGGTGCAATTTGTTCTACATATAGGAAGGTGCAACAATAACTTGGGATGTGGTCGTCGTTGGATGGGATTTGACATATTCTGCTCAGTTCATACCTGACGATGTTGAAAGCTACAGGATCGTGGTGGAGATGCCAAGGAAAATGCTAGAGATGGATGAGGCATTGCATGGCTCATATGTCGCGAAAGAAACCGGAAAACTATTTTTAATCATGGATAACACAGGTTCTCAAAAGAAGAAGTTTGGCGCTTGGCGATCTCTTGTCCAGAAAAAAGTGAAGTACGATGATGATGAATCATACGAGCACGCAGATTGGTCCGGGCAGGATGTCAATATATGCTCCGTCCAAATTTTTTAAGAAGAGCAACAATCTATTTAAACCCAACATCGCAAGACATTGGAAGACTTTCATTGTTGTTCTATATAGGATTTGGTTTTTCGTTTTCTTCATTAACGCTGGGTTATTATATCTAATTGGTAGGTCAAGTTTAATTATTACACTTTATACACTAGCACAAAAATGGACTATAGAGATTGGTTAAATGCGCTATAGAGAACCGTTAAACAACCCGTCTCTATGACTACTTGTCTCTATACTAGTATAAACTTAAATTCACAAGCATAGTATTTTATTTTATTTTTTGGTAAAATATATTGTTATAATTGGTATATATATATATAGGTTTTAGGTAAAACAAGTATTAAAGTAAAACAAATAAAACAATAAGTTTTTCTTCACTAAAGATCACCGTGCATCATGAAAATCATCGTGCATCAATTGGTTTGTGAATCATCATGCATCAATTTAACCATGATCTATATATAGATTTCAACATGGTTGGTAACCTGTTGGTAAAGTATTTGTCCTCAAATCATTGGAGGAATGTTGGTAAAGTATTTGTCCTCAAATCATTGGAGGAAGGGATGTCTTCTTCGTTGGGACTCCACATCCACGAAAAATCCATTGAAGTTTTATTTCTAACGATTGGATAGTAGTACAACTTTTACACAAAAAATATATCGACCATATTACATATTTCATTGTTGTAAATCATGGCCTAGTATTTTTAACGCTTGGTGCAATCACCTACTCTCTGCCCGGTATTAGGCCGGCGCTTGTCGAAAGGTTATATTACTATAATTTCTGTTGTTAAGAACAAAAAAATAAGTTTTCAGAGTAGATAGAACAGTTGTTTTAAATGTTGGAATACATATCTCTGAAAGAGCTGCTAGCTGCAAAGGAGAACAAGCCTGCTAATAATGCCTCTGATCAGGATGTTTATGCAAACATACCTAGAGTTCTAACGTAAAAAAACCATCTGAATTGGAAAGCTCACTTTTAAAGGTTCGCTTTTACCATTTTCTAACTTTACAGTTTTACTAAAAGTGCTATGCAACTGTAGAAAGAATCTGGTAAAAGTTACAGGTGAGAATATGGGTGAATCGGTTAATGGTTCAAAACATGTTAGTTTTGCTACATGTTTATTGACTGTAGTACTTAGGTTGGCAACTTGGCATGAAGTCCCGTAGTCTAAACATGTTTGTCGACTGTTGAGTACTCGGGTTCAAAACATGTAAGTTTTGATACATGTTCTCACCTTTTTTCAAGTGTTCAGATCAAATCCTTTTCACTCATTTTCAAAACCCAAAAGATGAAAGGAAAAAGATCATTTCAAAGTACTTCCTCCCTCCAACCCCTTGAGATTCACAAATTTAAGAGATCCATTAAGACATTAAGTACCTAAGTTGATGCTAAGACTAATTACCAAGTGGAGGATATGAATACACTCTAGCTTAACGGAAATGGTAGACATTAAAGCGAGACACAGTATTACAATAACAAGGACGTTTTACTAAAGAAACTGTGACTACATAAGAGCAACATATGTTGACAAGGCGTCTGCCAACCCTGCAACTCTACATGTCTCTTCCTCACTGCATCAGTTTCTCTCTCCTTAAATCACCTCTTCCTACTCACTACCAACCCTACCTCTTCCTCACCTCATCCTCATCTCTCCCTTCACTTTCATTTATCTATATTTTATATATATATATATATATAGTTTATATTGCAAATGGCCCCACCTTCACTCATTCTCACTCAACGCTACAAGGAAGAGCAAAGAATGAAGAGCTCCACGCCGAGCTCGTGCCAACGCAAGAAGAGAGGAAGAGGAAGAAAAATGAGCTCCAAGAACGGGGTTGGCACTGGCCTAATACTTCTTTAATAAATCCACTGTTACAACTTTAAAGCCTTTAACAACTATGGAAACGCTTTAGAGCTTCTTCAAGCTCGGTTCAACTGCTAGCTTATGTGTTCCTAAAATTAGAGAAACGTTGATGGTGGAAAGTGGAAAGTTCTATAAAGAGCAATATGTATGCTTATACAATCGATAAAAAGTCCATCCGTTATGCTTAACACCACTAACACATAAACAAAATCATCAGCAAGAAGAGACAAGACAAGCGCTGAAATGACAAGGGAAACATAGACCAAGAGATGTAGAGGTGTCCATGAGCTAGGTCGAGGACCTTAGCTTTGTCTCTTTTTAAGTTTCTGTAAATTAATACTGTATCTGATATGATATATCAGAGAGAAAAGAGATAACTGCCTTGTTTTATTTAGATTAACAGGCCCATGACAATCATTTTGGTAGTTTAAAAATGACAGAACAAACCCGCATTTAAAATATCTCGTGGGTCATATGCCTTTTCTCATAAAGGCCAAGGTATACACGAATCATCAAAGCCAATGAGCTTGAGAAAAAGGCTAAGCCTTTAGGTTGCTTTCGATGAGCCTAGTGTCTTTCACAACGATGCGTTGACAAGCAAGACACTTGATATGTCATGGTACTGAAACCCATAACATGAGTTCCATTTCATATTCACATGGCTTATATGGCAGTGGCGGATCTAGGATTTCTAGAGGATCGACTCCAAATTTCAAGAATTCAAATAAAACCAATATCCAAAATAGCTGATATAAACTTATAACATTCAGATGTGAAAAGGCTCGTGTTTGGATTTTAGATGTTTACGTCAGGATCAATAGCAAGGGGTGAAAACATAATATGCTTACTTCACTATGCATTGTTTGTATGCCTGTTGGGGATTCAATATATGGGAGATTGGACTTTTAGAAATGTTAGAGCTATAAAATTGAAAAACATTTTATCAAACACCTTATGTGCATATTTTAAATGGTGTGTGTTGGCATGTACACACACATATATATATATATATACACACACACTGATATACACAAATTACACATAACTCCAAGACCTTGTTAAAAGTAAACACAATTAATAATGCTAAATATCTATATACTTTTCACAAACAACATGGAAAAAAGAAAAACAAACCTTTAAATGCAGCAGTGGTGTGGCGGCTGAGGCGGCCGGAGAATCGTGGTGGCCGGTGATGGAGACACCGCCACCTTTAACCTTTTAGCCGTGTGCCATTATTACTATCAGAATTTCGGTTATATAGACAACCATCTGAACAGAAAAGTTTATGTGTAAAGTTTAGCTTTTACCACTGCTTTTACAGTTTACTTCATGTACTATGCAACTCTAAAAATCATCTGGGGTAAAAGTTAGAAGTGTTTTTTATATATAAAAAATGGTTTAAGTTTCAATTCACTTGGCCAAGATAGGTTACTTTCAAGTTTGTTTGTAAAAACGAGAGAGTTAACCGCGCATTCAGGCGGGGTAACGATGACATGTGTCTGTGATGGCCGGCGGTAAATACGTGGTGGCAGTGGTTATTAAAGTAAAAATAATTAGGGAATTGATGCTAACATCCCTTAGAGTGGACGGTGTCGTTTAGCCAGGGAATCGGTACCGGCCGGTACTGGTGTGCACACCGCCCCGACCTCCCAGTACCGGTGGGAAGGGGAGCACATCAGCCACCACCGTGCCGGTTTCCCTTTCTTCTCTTCTCCACCTATTTCTTTCTTTCTTCTCTTCTCTTCTGTTCGCCGATCTCCACCCCCATTTCTTTTCATTTTTTTTATCACATATACATACATACATATATTTTTTAACAATCATGAACCCTTTCTTCAACAACTTCATATTTTCGGAAAACGGCCCAACACCCCCAAATATGCCATCGGACTCAAGTTCATCCGACGAGACGCAACGGTATATTAATCTATTCACCATGGCTCATTACGCGATTGAACAAGATGTCGGTGATACTGCCTCCTCTTCAAGAAAGTATACACATAGAGACGATCGTGTTGACTCGCACAACCGTCTATTTCGAGATTACTTTGCCGAGGAACCGAAATTTGATGAGCGTTTTTTTAGACAACGGTTTCGGATGAGTAGACGGTTGTTTGTGAAGATAGCTTCAGATTTGGAAAACAATTTTGAGTTTTTTAAAAGGAGGATCGACGCTCGTAATAAATGGGGGTTTTCGGCTTTACAGAGATGCACATCTGCAGTTCGCCAGTTAGCATACGGTAGTAATCCCGACAGTTTAGATGATTACTTAAATATGTCGGAAAGAACTTCGCGTGAAAACCTTAATGCTTTTTGTGACGGAGTCGTAAGGTTATATCGGCATGAATATTTGCGTAGGCCAACGCGTAATGATATGGAAATCATTTTTCAACATCACGAGCATTATCATGGTTTTCCCGGCATGTTAGGTATATATTTACTTTTGTATATACATAGTTTAGTTAATAAAGTATATATTTACATGTGTATATATATATATATGTTACGTAGTTAACAATGTTTAATAAATGTGTATATATAGGGAGTCTTGATTGTACACACTGGGCTTGGGATAATTGTCCAGTAGCTTGGCGTGGTCAGTACACGCGAGGTGACCATCACGGTCCGACTATATCGCTGGAAGCTGTGGCGTCACAGGATTGTTGGATTTGGCATGCATACTTTGGTGTTGCCGGTTCAAACAACGACATTAATGTGTTGAACCAATCTCCTTT
>JANDBE010000047.1:25060370-25076701 GCA_024320915.1 Erigeron philadelphicus | reverse complement strand
CATTACTTTTTGTATCATGTTATTTATTTATTTATTTATTTATTATTATTTTTTTTTTGGGAGGGGGGGGGGGTCACAGCTGAGGTAGGCTTACAACTTCTTTGTCCATCTTTTATATATAATATATTAGTGCGTTAGTTATGATTCCAAAGACAATGTAACTATGAATATATCTGAACCTTTGGAGAAAAACGTATTCGGAGGTTGTATACATTATGGATAGACTTGGGTGATTTTTAACATATCTGACTTGTCCCTCATTTAGCTAATTTATTTCTATCTGAACCATTTGAGATAAAATACAACTCCAAATCGACCCGTTCATAAGCAAATGGCGTAACTTGGATACCTCCAGTGCATTTAATTTTCTCATTTAAATGTACGTTCATCAAATCGTACCATTAAGTTTATGAGTTCCTAAATTTTGTTTGTTGTGCTTGTAGGTCATAACAGCAATACTAAATCATTTGACTAGAGGGTATACACCCTGTACTGTTGATAACAAGGTAAAGATCCCTGAGCAGTATTTTCAAGGAAAAGAGGTCAATGATGACAGGAATAAAGTATATATACATCTAAAGAATGAACTTAAAGAAGTTGATGAAACAAGGTTGTTGATTTGGAAAAATGAGCTTGTGTGTGGTGTGATAGACAAAGCTCAATTTGGCAAATATGGCTTGGTTCATACAGTTCAAGAGCTGTATGGACCAGATGTTGCAGGTCTGCTGCTTGGAGCCTTTAGCCGGTTATTCACTTCTTTTTTACAGGTATAATAAATATAATAATACTTTTCTTTAATGCTGTTCATGTGTTATTGACTTGTCATATTGGTGGTTAACGTTCTTAATTAATAATCATTCTTCAGTTCCATGGATTTACATGTGGTTTAGACGACCTCATGGTGTCACCAGATTGTGACAAAGAAATGAAGGTGGAACTTGAAGGTGAAGATGTAGGTGAAAAGGTTCATCGAAAGTTTGTCAATTTGGAGAACCAAAAAACAGGTAATGTTCATAGAAACTTAACATTTATTAATGTAAAATAACTACTTTAGAAAGCAAGTTGGTTTATGATTGGATATTCCACAAATAACGTAAAATAATCTTTTCATGTATATGGGTAATCAGTTTTTTCCCCCAGAAAGTTAGAAACGATTGGTATGAATTTTTTTGAAATTTCAAATTTTTTTTCTTTTGATTTGAGTATGTGTTTTAAATCACATTTTTAGGAACAAGAGAGCTGCAATTGGAAACTGAGAAAATAATTAGAAGCAATGGAGCGACAGCTTCTGCAAGCTTGGATAACCTTATGCAGACAGAACTAAGGGATAAAGGTTCTATGATTAGCAAAAAATGGTTGCCAAAAGGACTTTTAAAACCTTTCCCACGAAACTGCATTTCTCTTATGACAATTAGTGGTGCTAAGGGTAGTTCGGTGAGTTGGAAAGATTTGTATGTTTTTGATTATTGTTTTAGCCATGGTATATTCTAATATTTTATTGAAAAAATCAGGTGAATTTTCAACAAATATCCTTTTTACTTGGCCAACAAGAGTTAGAAGGCAAAAGAGTGCCGCGAATGGTTTCCGGGAAGACTTTACCTAGCTTTACACCATGGGATTTTACTTCTAGAGCTGGTGGTTATATTATTGATCGGTTTTTAACTGGTCTTCGCCCTCAAGAGTACTATTTCCATTGCATGGCTGGCCGTGAAGGGTAAACCAATACTCTTTAACTTCCTAAGTCACATATATATAGACACATATAGCTGGTTATTCTAATTTGTGGATATCTGTACCTTGTAGGTTGGTTGATACAGCAGTCAAAACGTCTCGTAGTGGATATCTACAAAGGTGTCTTATAAAGAATCTTGAGAGTTTGAAAGTTTCTTATGATTACACAGTCCGTGATGCTGATGGTTCCATTGTTCAGTTTTATTATGGTGAAGATGGGGTAGATGTGCATCAAACTAGCTTTCTTAACAATGTTGAAGTGCTCAGAGCTGTGAGACTCTTCTTTTGTGCTTATTTTTCTTAATTACATAGACTTATAGGTGTCAGGATAAGCAGATTGGATGGGTTGGGTAACTGGTCAAGATGGGTTCAGGTAAAAACATCTGATTTTTTTTTTAGTTCGTTTGATGCGAAAGAAGTTTGTTTCTGACAAAGTTCTTATAAATTTATGTATTTTTTTATTTAAGTTAAAAGTTTATAATAATCTGATCTTTTTATATGAAGATAGTTTAGTATGTTAAACGAACCAGTATACCGTTTGGGTGACCTTCAACTTTGAACAATTCAACCCATTAGATTACTCTAAAGATAAATTTGTTATGTTAACCCACTTCCCCTGTTTAAGATACAGCTTAATCCAGATTGATCCATTCATAAGTATATGTTCTAATTTCTTGCCTCTTTTGTGAGCTATTTGTTTTGGACGCAAACTGATATAGCCGATTATATTCTGTTAGAATCAAGAAATCGTATACCAGAAGTTTAATCAGCCACTTGAATTTAATTCATACATTCAAGAATTACCACAAGGCATCAGAGATAAAGTTCAAAGTTACAAACAGGAGATTACGAAGGATAACCGAGAGGATTTGTTGATGCTAATAAGACAAAAGTATCTCTCGAGTCTTGCTCAGCCTGGGGAGCCGGTTGGTGTAATAGCTGGTCAATCTATTGGTGAACCTTCTACCCAGATGACGTATGATACTGCATTGTTTTGTCTTACATGAGACCCATTTTATTTATGTATTTAAGTGTTTGCTATATATTGAACAATAGTTTCTTTTAATTTGTAGGCTCAATACTTTTCATCTTGCGGGTCGTGGTGAGATGAATGTTACACTTGGTATTCCTCGTTTGCAGGAAATCTTAATGACGGCAGCGGCCAGCATAAAGACTCCCATCATAACGTGTCCATTGCTAGAAGGAAAATCAATGTTAGTCGCATCAGATCCATTATGACCCATTTTAGCTGGCACATTTTGGCCCAAACCTGTTTAACCCGCTATTTAATCTGATCTATTCCGCTTGAAACTGTAGGAAAGATGCAGAGAGACTTGTAGAGAAAGTGAAGAAGCTCACGGTTGCAGAACTTATGCAGAGTATAGAAGTCGCGAAATTGCCACTTGAAATTCATGACAATATACCGTGCAGAATGTATAAGCTTAAGGTGAAGTTGAAACAACCTAAGCATGTATCACTGCACGACTGTCAAGAAACTCTAAGGAATGTTTTTCTAAGGGCACTGGAGGATGCAATTGAAAAACATGTTCTTTTGGTATCCAGAATTAATGGTATCAAAAGTGTCAAGGACTCGAAAGCCAGTGAGGCTGTGGAAGATGATTTGCCTATCGATGATGTAGAGCATGCTGATGGTGTTAATGATGATGATAATGATGGTGATGATGATAATGACAAGGATGAAACAGCTGAGGATCTTGGTTCAGAGTTCAATAAACGCAAACGTCAAAGCACGGATTCACTGGAGTACGAGGATGGTTCTGATGAGGAGGTTGAGAAAGAAGAGGAAGAGCCGTCGTCTGATCTCGAGAATGGAGGTGATGAGGGAAAAGTTTGTGCTGAAAATGAAAGTGGCGATGAAACGGACAGAGAGCATCCAGCTGAGGAACAAGAAGAAGAAGATACGGATAAAGCAAACACTAAGTCAGCTGATAACTTTGTGCAGAAAAAATTTGATCGGGCAACATTTGTTGAAGTTAAAAACCTGAATCTAGAAGTCCATTTCAGGTTTATAAATGAACCAGATATCTTGCTGGCGGAGGTAAGCATGAATTTGCATATATTTTTTTTTTCTCAGTTGAAGTGTGGCAGAAACTAGATGTTTCAATACCTATTTTGTTTAAGAGGTGTTGTTTACATCTTTGGGCTTCTGGCCTGTTGACCCTGTTTCTTTAGTTGAATCCTTTAGCTTAACCCATCGAGCCAGTAAACATAAATCTTAACCCAATCTAACCTATTACTTTTTCTTGCAGGTTGCACAAAAGGCTGCAAAAAGGGTCTACATTAAGGGCTCAGGAAAACTTGACCAATGCCAAGCGGTTAAATACAGTGTTAATGTAAAACAAGTGTGCTGGAATCAAAACCACCCAGAGATCAACAAAATGAAAGAGAAAACGAAAAACTCAAATGACAACAAGAATGAAGGTGACGAGCATTTACCATGTGCATTACAAGCCTCTGGAGTACAACTTCCTGCATTTTGGGATATGGAAGAACTCGATGTTGATCACGTTTATTCCAACAATATTTACACTATGCTCAACACATACGGTGTAGAAGCTGCAAGAACTTGCATCATTATGGAAATGAAAAATGTTTTCGGGAGTTATGGTGTTGAGATTGATTACAGGCATATGAGTCTTATCGCAGATCACATGACTCATACAGGTGGGTACCGACCCATGAGTAGATTTGGAATATCTGATTCCACATCACCTTTTCTTAAAATGTCGTTTGAGACTGCATCTAAGTTTATAGTTGAAGCTGCTTCTCATGGCCTGGTGGATGACTTGGAGACACCTACATCTAGGATCTGTCTTGGTTTGCCTGTTAAAGTCGGTACCGGTTCCATGGAGTTGATGCAGAAATTGAATATTTAGTTTTGAAGGTTTATTTTTAAGTTGGCTAGTTTTTGTAATTGATATATATGGTTTGTGCCATTTTATAGAACAAAATACTAGAAAAAGGAAAAGAAAATCGATTCGGGGTCTCAATTTTGAAGTAGAATATTAGTTTTTCAACCATGGTTTAATACTTTAATGATTGATAATTGATTAATATGGGCAGTTGTAACTTACGCTGAAAAAGTATTTATCCTTTTTGTTATATGACATTCTTTTGTATTTCGTGTTTACTTTCAACATATTTTCTGATTGCCCTAGTTTATTTTTAAGTTTATTGTCCAATCTAGTGGTGTACAAAATCCAGTTATTACGCAACCCGACCCGGTTTGACCAAAACTGAGTTTGACGGGGAATTGACCAGGTTTCTTTACCAAAAACCGAACTCGACCGAATCACAACCCGGTTTCAACCCGATAAAAAAACCGAAAACCTAAACGTTGGTAGCCGCCAGGTTGGGTGAAACCTGGTTGACGAGTTTCGGGTTTGGGTTCGTTTTCGGGTTCGGGTTCCAACTCGGTATTTTTTTTTCACCTCTGGAGTCTAGTCCAATCTACTCATATATAAAAAAAAATCAAACATGAGACGATTTAATTCATGAGAAGAAAAACGAAACCCACGCTTGAAATATTCTATTTTTTTGATATAAAGAACACAAAAAACCTATTAAACATTTGAGGTATTTATCATGTAAATCTGTTTAACAACAATTCTGATAATATACTCGTATCATTTTTACAAGAGCATTGAACATGTTGTGCTCACTGCTTTTTATCGTGTTGAGAATGAGTAAATCTTTCATCGCTTTGAGAGGGTGCTACCTTTGCAGGGGTGGAACGTTCCGATTGGGTGAACTGGATTAAAATTTGCATTAAAACGGTAACAACAGCGAAACAAAGTGATGTGATCATTATACCCTTCCACGAGGAGAAAAGATTAGACCATTGGAAGAATTTGAAGGCCCCAAAAATTAGCAAGCATGCCCATAAAACAACTACCTGTGAATATGTGAACACATGTAAGCATCAAGATATATGTGCGTGTTGGGTGGATAAGATAACATGTCAAAATAGGTTCAGGTCAAAACGGGTAAAGTTTTATATAGATTGAAACATTTGGGTTGACTTCCATTTAAAACTTGTGTCATATCTCATATATGATTACAAAAATTGTATAATTATGATTAAAATGTGTAATACAACTTTTCATTGAAAATACACTTTGGACGACTTTAGACCCGTTTGACCCAAAGGTTATGCTAACTTTACCCGTTAGAGATAAAATACTACCTGAATTAAACCATTTATAAGTAGTGGGTTGATAATTACATGTATAGAATTGCTTTCTTACCACTAGAGACTTTAAAGGCCGTCCGATATCATGAGATTCTGAATCAGGGAAGGCATCTGCTTCTTTATACTTGTCTAATAAATCATCCTGCAGAAAAGCAAACAATATTAGAGATAGTTCGAGTATTGTTCTGCAAATTATTTGTCATGTATTGAGTTAACCTCCTCCCCAAAATGACAAAATGAGGGAAAGGTGTGGACCAAGGCAAATGCATTAGATAAATAGTAACGAAGAAATGGTAAGAAGGTAATGTAACTTCAAATATATCAAGAAAGAATCTTGAGAATCTTTATTGCCAACAGTTCGGTTCAGCAAATTTCAAGAATCTCTGTGGTGTGCCATTCATTTATATCAGCAAATACAGCATGGAAGTTTATTTATGCAGTATTGCAGACTATAGCTATTCTAATATGAATCTAATGTTTCGTATATCAAAGCAAATAGTGTGGAATCAAAATTTAGAGGAAAACAAGGAGGTCTGCACCTTGGCAACAAACAAATCTTTACACCATTGTGCAACAGCTTCATCTGTTTCTGGCAAATCTTTCATTAAATGACGCTTCAGTTTCACGTGAACCTGCATGAAAACAAATTCCGCCATCTATAATAAACTGCCAATTTACATATGCATATTGTCCCTAAATACTGAAAATACTAAAAGCAAGATGTACACAATGACTTGTGAGTTCATTTTGTCCCTAAATACTGAAAATACTAACTCATGAATAAGAGCGTCTTGCCAATTGTAATTAACAATTAACATCGTGAATATCATGATTGAAAACCTCTAAACTTGAAAGTCAGTATTTAATGACTAATAGAAAACAAAAAGGGCCTATCAGTCTTAACTTCTTATAGCATGTTGGACCATAATTTCGAAGCCAAAACCACTTACCACAGAAGACTGCCCCTTGAAGAGCCTCATCATTGTTGGCTGAGGCGAGTTTCTTGGAATAGCAACTGTTATATCATAGATGGCTGGAACAAAAGATCGCAGCTGATTTACTGATGTAACAAAACCCTGTCAAAAGAAGTAACAACAAAGAATTAACTCAGGGTATCTCAAGTAACAGCAATTAAGTACAAAAAATGCATAGTTACATATTAAAAACATAAGCCTAACGTTAACTTGGTAATATGAACAGCAAACTGAGTATATGCCCTATTAAAATACACATAAAATATCCCAACCTTTGTCCGTGGAATGAGCACATTTCTAGGCACATGCAACCCATTTGATCTTGCATATTCTTGAGCTGCCAAAAGCTTTGCTGGAGTAAAACGAGTCCCCTCAACAAATAGACCCAACCAAAAGGGTCGAGGATAGTCCTTTAACCGTTGAAAACCAAGCTGGGGAACACACCACAAAGTCAAAGTATGCAAAATTAATAATGTGGGTCAAACAGACAACTTTCATTATGACACGACAATCCTTAATCGATTGACCAAACCGCCATTTACCACTTCTAGATAAGAGAGAAAGGAAAAGATGTGAACATAATGGAGTAACACCTTTAAAGTATTTTCATCCTTGGCCCAACTTCTGTCAAGAAAAAGATAATCAGAGAACCACATTGACCAACCAATGACCTGCGCATATTAAACCACGTAATCCTTTCAATGCATTATATTAGATTATATAGCTAATATTATCTATGTCATAAATTCATGTCTTGACACTGAAGAAAAGTAAGAGCAGAAAAGATAGAAACCATCAAATTCCAAATATGTAATATAAAAGCTCCAGTAACATAATGGCGAAGCAGATAGACAATGGACAGAAATTCTCTAGTAGAGTAGTCCTCGACTTACATAACGTTTACCTTTATCTTCATTAAATGTTTATAGTAATCCTACTTCTAAAACCTCAACTAAAGAAGATTGTTATACATCATTCCCTCCATTGTGTTTTAGATATACCCCTTTTCACTTTCGGGCGTCCATTTTAATACTTAATAATTAATACAATTAAACTTAGCATAATATTCCTTTATTTATATCAAACATTCTCTATTTCCGGTACTCTTTTAAGTGTGTGATAGTAATTTTACATATCCAACTTAAAACATAGCAGATCTTCATGTATAATTCTGTCCGTTTAGTACCCCTTGTGACTTTCTAAAGCCAATATTAAAAACTTAATCACTCAAATTTAATATAAATATCCCATATTTTAATCAAACATATTCAAATCATTTTTCAGCTTTAAAGTAGCTCGTGTGACATTCAAGATTCAGAAGTTAAGTAAGAAACAAAGAGTATATAGAGAGATTTTATACAGCAAGTATATGAACTTTGCATAAACTCAAAAGGCCTAACATCGCAAATTATAAATACTTACAGGAAGGAGTTTTGCGGATTTTTTCATGACAGCTAATGAACTACCAAGGCAACCTGATCGCTGTCACATATCCAATCAAATTAGTAGCTAACATTTGATGCATAAAGTCTGTCCAAAAAAAGTGATTGCAGATATATAGAAGGCATAAATAACGGGTATATTTGATTATCACCTGTGCTAGCACCCATCCGATAAGCCAGTCTATATCACTTTTGTGATTAGGTATAAGAAGAGCATGTTCCTTACCTGTAACATTATATGTATGCATATTAGATACATCATACATATCATTAAATCAGACCATATCAAGAGCGATACAAGTATCGTTACATCTCTAGCTTACCCATATGTTCTAACGTCTCCGAGTCTGTGTACACTTGTACCTGCAGCCAGTCATATTAGAAGATTATAATTAAGCGTATCAAAATGCATAGCGTCCACAGCCATGTAAAGAAGTATAGGAGAAAAAGAGGTTTATTATTATTAAAAAATGAATAATTAAGAGTAAACCAAAATAATTAAAATTAAATCATTATCTTAACATAGGCAACTTCACTAGTTTCAAACTGTTAAGTGACCAACCAACGGAAAAAGAGTTTGTTATAAGCAGGACTACATTTTTAACCAATTTAGTAAAGAAAACGGTCAAACTGGATTGAAAAATACCACATTCAAAGAGTCAAAACAGTTCATTTGACATCAGTGCCACTAAAATCAAATGCTTGTAAGAAAAGTGAGAGCATTGGCTGATTAGGTGTGCATCAATCTTTACATGCTTGAAAAAACATGAAGACATATTATCCATGGAAATGAATTCTATGAAGAAACCATGTTTAACTGTGTATGCAAGATGATCATTTATCCTTTTATCCATATCATCAATTTACCCAAACACAAGGAACTAGAAACGCTTGTTAGAATAGCAGAAAAAGCATGATATGCATTATGAACAACATACACAAAAAAATCCATAAACCAACACTAAATTAAGCACGTGATCAGGCCCATTTAGTGTAAACTTTGTCTACATACCATTTTTATAAAATTCATCAGGTCCGTTTACTTTGTTTTATGATTAGTTAGTTAGTCAATTACATTCTGACTAGTAAAATAATTTGTGCACCCAATCACGCTAAGACCTGGGTCTGCTACTGACAACAAAAAAACGTACTCCCAAAGAGTTGGCCATGCTAGGTGCAAACAATTTTTAAGGCCCGTGTAAAGGAGATCTTCCATCTCGGACACATATGTGTCCTAGTGTACTGGTCCCCTAACGAAGGAGTTGAAACCACGTCTAAAAAACCAAGATTCACAATTTCGCATTATGTGAATTTTATCCACTAATGGTTGTTCAAAGATCAAATATATTTTAAATTACAGCCAATATTCTCGAAGCGATTCAAGTTTAGTTAGCCTATAACAGATCCTTGAAAGTAACTCTATTTACATCGACTTTGTTAAAATCTAGCAAAGAATAACAATATATACAAAGTCATTAAAAAAACCCCATATAAGTCATAGTACATGACCAAATAGTAAAAGCAAGAAGTTCACAAAAGCAAGTTTCTAGATTATGATATGCATGGTATTTGATAGAAAGTAAAATGCATTTCTAACCACAATGCTAACATAACAAGAAAGAAAATTCAAATTCCATTTCATTAAATTCTCTTAAACGACCCCTAATATCGATAGCAATAATAATGATAATGAATTAAACCATTAAATATTATAAACCATACTAAAATGATAATCATGAGAAAATCACCTTAACTCCAGCCCACCAATCAAGTAGCCACACAAGTTGAATCCATAACACTTCTGCCACCATTCTGTTTATCTTTCTATATCCATTCTTTGATATTGGCCTTATTATCACATATATTATCCCCTACACATATAACCATCAAACAAACAAATTAATAAACAACATTAAAAAAACAAAGAAAAAAGCAGGCTAATTAAGTTTTCTAACGTGTGAACAATCTAGACGCGACTCGCCTATAAAAAAACATGTCTTCGAACAATTTTTTTCTGACATTTCTCATTTCATCACATGATCTTCCATGTATATATATATATATATATATATAATTTAGTAGAGAAATTAATATATGATAAGGGACCTGAATAAGATTGATGATAAGGCCAGAAAAGAAGAAAAGAAGACCGAGAGGAAGGATAACAACAGCTGCCGGAATAGCCATTGGCCGGTGAGGGTGCACCGTAACAAAATGTGTGTTATTCCACAGGATTAAAACCCAAAACAAAATATAATAAAGATTTGGGTTCGGAGATTTTAAGGCCAACAGAACAGAGAGTGTTGGATAATGTATATGTATGAATAGGCCGGAGGTTTTCAGTTGGAATTTGCTAGTGATTTCTTCTTGTATATATATAGTTTTTGTTTTTTCTATTTATGCCCCTTTATGTTTTGCATATGTTGCATATTGGTATCTTTTTTAAGACTTATTTGGACACTGGTTTATTCTAGTACTTGTCTATTATACTTTAGTTTAGATTTATTTGAAAAAATAAATTCACCCAACTATAATTGTTAAAATTTGCGTTAATAAGAAGTTAGCAAGCAATTACTGTAATAATCTACAACCTACCACCATCCCAAATGTTTAATGGCTTTCTTTTTATTGTATATATAAAAAAAACGAGGAAACCAATTAATAAGATAGTATATTGAATTAAGAAGTTACTAACTAATCAGGTCTGTAAGGCAAAGGTATAGTGTTAAGTGCCAAAAATTACATTTTGGCAAAAATGATGAATATGAAGTCCGGAAGGCTGCAGGTACTATGGATCCTCTGACTCCCAATCGGGTTGCTTTCTCAGGTCTCGCCGGTGTTGCCTGTAGGTCGTGATGACTCTGTCTCGACCCCTTGGGGAGTATTGCCCCCAAGATGCAGCCAAGCCAATCCACCGATGCAAGTTTTGAAATTCTTGATACCAATGAGCTTTCGATATGTGGCATTTGCTATACTTGTCAAAAAGAGGGAAAAAATGTCAAATTATGAGGGTGTAAGGGAACCGATATACCAAAATGCTAAAAGTTGCAAAACACAAAATAAAAAAAAAAATGTAAAAAAAAACAAAAAAGGAAAAGTGAAGCTACATGCTTGAAAAAGATGTCAGAAAGGTGCCAAATGTGCCACAATCAGATCCACTAGGCCGATGGAAGCCTTGCCAATTTGTGCCAAAAAATTGGTGTAAGGAAACTAATGTGTTAAAAAGTGTCAGATGGAATTTTGTAGATTATACGCTTGCCTCTAATGACCAATGATAAACTTTCCGGAAAGAGTTATTGATATTTTTTTGGTAAAACTTAACTTCAAATCTTGTGGCTAGAAAGTTTTTTGGATGTTATTTTCTTGGAAATTCACTCTATTGTTGCACAAATTCAATTAAAGCAATGTAGTTTGCAAAGAGTGATTTTATCTTTGTGTGAAGAATTAATGGAGATTTAATTAAAACATGTTTTTTTCTATGATGATCTTAATTCATGGCAAAGAAAAGATCATACATTCATATGCAGGTCCATACATGCCATTTTCAAGTTTTTCTTTCTGCAGAAAAAGTTAGTTGGAGTTTCTAGAAAAAGTTAGTTGCCGTTTTTATTTGTTATTGCAATGGAGGGATTACATGCTGCAATAGAAGACATGAAACGAGCAGGTCACATCCACGGTTTACAGGTTGGTAGTTTATCTCTTTCCCATCTAATTTATGCCGATGATGTTTTTATTATGGGAGAATGGTCAGAAGGTAATCTTCTCAATGTGAAAACGATGTTCGAGTGTTTCTACCTGTCTTCAGGGCTTCGCCTAAATCTTCATAAATCTAAATTATATGGAGTTAATGTGGGGATGGCAGAAATTGATCATTTTGCTAGAAAGGTAGGTTGTGGAAGAGATGTCTTTCCTTTTGTGTACCTGGGAATTCCCGTGGGTGCTCACATGTCTAGACTGGATTCATGGAACCCGATCATTGAAAAGTTTATTAAGAAGTTATCAAGATGGAAAGCAAATCTTTTGTCAGTAGGTGGTAGAGCAACCTTGGTGTCCGCGGTCCTAGGTGCCTTGGGAACATATTATATGTCGTTATTTCGAATGCCTGTTGTGGTTAGGAAGAAACTTGAGTCACTTCGTGCAGGATTTTTTTTTGGGGCGGAAGTGAGGAGAAAAAGAAAATGCATTGGGTTAAATGGGAGAAATGTCTAGCCAGCAAAGATCATGGAGGTTTGGGTATTGGTTCTCTTGACGCTTTAAATCGTGGTCTCCTATACAAATGGATTTGGCGCTATGTAAATGAGCCAGAAGCGTTGTGGGTAAAAGTGATCGATAATATTTATAAACCATCATCTTTTTCATCTTGGACTACACCGGGCTTTACTAAATCTGGAACATGGCATCGCATTATTGGAATAGTTAAAGAGTTAGACACTTCGGGTATTGTACCATTGCATGCTATTTTAAAGAAAGTAAGTAATGGTAGCAATAATCTATTCTGGCTTGATAATTGGATCAGCAACTCACCCTTGGAAAGTAAGTTTCCTCGCTTATACAGGCTTGAAAACTCAAAACAATGCTTTGTTAAAGACAGATTGGGCGCTGAAGGTTTTAATGCAAATTGGAGAAGGGCAATTAGAGGAGGAGCGGAGGAGAGCGAATGGACCGAGCTTGTAGATATATTACACAACGTAAACCTTGGAGATAATACTGATCATTGGGTGTGGAATCTGAATGATTCGGATGAATTCAGTGTGAAAGGAGTTAGGACTATCATCGATAGCAATATGTTACCGGAAAACACCGCCACAAGATGGAATAATTTTGTTCCCCGAAAAGTAAACATTCATGCTTGGAGAGTTTTGCTAAATGCGATCCCAACTAGATTGAACTTGTCATATAAAGGAATAGATATTCCGTCCATACTCTGTCCGGTATGTAGTGAAGGTGTCGAGTCCCTGTCGCATGTGTTTGGCTCATGTTTATTGGCACACTCTACTTGGAGCTTTATCTCCAAGTGGCTTGATCTACCTAATATAAATCATTCTGACCCAACTGATCAAATTCAATGGATCGAAGATCTACGACTCTCTGTTGAAAAGAGGAAAGTTGTTCAGCTCATTGTGTTTTGCACTTGGTGGGTGATTTGGAAGCAGAGAAATGAAGAGGTTTTCACGGCTAGAAATTTGAAGAAAGAGTCTCTTTTTGAATCTATTATGTCTTACTCTTATTTGTGGTTCTCTAGTAGAAGTAGAAAAAATAATATGTCGTGGATCGATTGGATTAAAAATCCACTTATGATGTTGTAAGTACTCTTTGGAGCTGATGGTTGAACCCTTTTCAACCATTTAGCACTATTTACTTTTAATAAATTGTTGTTTAAAAAAAAAGAGTTATGATTCGTCGATTGAAGTTAGGTCGTAGTACTATGAATGGATACCTTAACTATCAAGCCACGACGCTGATCGTTTTTATCTATATGAAGTCACAATCTCAATAATTGAAAACGTTTTAATTTGGGATGAAATCGAAATATCAGTTATTGTTTCTACAGGAATGCACAAACATCATGATACAATCAACCTTAATCACTGATCGAACTCGAGATTCACAGACAATATTTCCCGACCATTGCAATATTCATGCCCTTTTCCATTACATCTACCTTGTCATGTACATCATCTTGTAGCTTCCTTTGACATTCCAGAAACATTACCTGCCCGGACAGCCTTATTTGAGTCGCTTATAAGAACCCGTCTATCATGACCAATAAGAGTAGGTCTGGTTAGTTTTCTATTCTCGAGTGATACGCCATTTGGAAGCATCAAAACAACTTCTGACATGATAGATCTCATAGAAACCGGTGATTGAGTGCATAACAAAGCGATCTCAAAGATCTGCATCATATGTTCTTCTTGGTCTTGGTCCAAATCCAATGTCTCATCAATGAAGTTAATATGTAGATAACTTATTGATAATAAGAAATCACATTCCAATGTTGCAATATGTAAAATCTCATCTTGGAAAGTGTTTTGCTATGAAAGACATGGGAGAAGCAACATTCATTCTTGGAATCATGATCTACAGAAATAGAACTAAATGGTTGATTGGACTAAGTCAAAGTGCTTCTATTGATAAGATCTTGAAGCAATTCAAGATGGAGAATTCCAAGCGTGGTTTCGTACCTATGCGGGAAGGACTTGGCTTATCCAGTAAACAAGGTGCCTCTACACCTGAGGAGGTGGAGCGTATGCAAAGGGTTCCTTATCCTTCCGGTTGTGGGTATATTATGTATGCGATAAGATGCGCTACACCTGACATAGGTTTGCTCAAAATATCTTGAGCCGATATCAACAGTTACCAGGTGAAGATCACTGGACTGCTGTGAAGAACATTCTTAAGTACGTACGGGTACTAAAGATTTATTTCTGGTGTATGGAAGAAATCCCGGTACAGAGCTCAAAGTGACTAGATACTGTGATGCTGGATTTCAGACTGATAAAGATGATATAAAATCTTAGTAGGGATACGTCTCCGTTTTATATGGAGGCACGGTGGATTGGAATATCAAGAAACAAACCACAGTTGCTATGTTTGAGACATAGTTTGAGTATATTGCCGCCTTAGAAGCTGCCATGAAAGTCGTCTGGAGTAGAAATTTTATTTTTGGGCTTAACATGATGCCCTCAAATAACACACCTTTAGACATGTATTGCGACAATACTGGTGCAATATTTATTGCCAACGAACCCGGAGTTCAGAAGGTGTCAGAGATTATTCTAGACAATATTACTATGTTTGTGAGCAAATCGAACTTAGCTGATCCTTTTACAAAGACATTGTCAAAAGGAAAGCTCGATAAGAATGCTGAGGGCATAAGAAATGAGGTAGTTATATCATGTAAATCTGTTATTGGTATTTGGATAAGGGATGTTGAACAATTATTATTTTAATAAATGAATTAAAGTACTTGGTATATCTGTTCTCATTTCAATATATAATTGTATCATATAATTGCATGTTTAAATCCATGAATGTTTAATATTCTAAATGTCCATTATCGATTAACTATATGGGAATATGGTTAAACTAAGACAAATCTGAGTGATTGATAATATTCTTAAGAATATTTGAAGATGGTCCTACCAAACTCACATGATATTCATAAGATGCATATTGGACTGCCCCACTTAACGCATCACCACTTTATGAATCGACATCATTAAGTGAAATTCGAGAAATGGCTGTTTTACTTATCCTTAGACTTGAGATACACGCATGTTATGCATGTATGGATTACATTTTCTTGATATAGTACTATCCTGAATAAGTTAGTAACAAAGGGTTATTTTCAGAAATCTAGTGAAATGACATGATTTACACGTGTAGTCAAAATAGGATATGTTCCTTCAACTAGTTATTAATGTATGATACCATTGGGCCCCTCATTAATTAATTAAGGTGTTTGTATGCGCATACCCAAATGAACTCCAGATGTGTCTTGATTAATTTGGTAATCTTAATTAATTATAGAAATGAGGAACATTAAATTATGAAATGACTTTGATTCATATCCATAATTAACAAAGGTATCTAAAACAAAAAGATGGTAAACACTCAAACAGTTTCAAATTACTTTAAAAGTCTATACTTAAAAATTTCCGGGAGCATTAGTGTGTTGTTAGACGCTAACAAATGTTATTGTCTTTATTGTAACATGCTCAAGTGAGAACTGTTCGAAAATGATCATGTTAAAATAAACTCATGTCCGAAAACTCATGTCATAATTATTAGTTGCTTGACATTAATTGTGGTTTGGGTTTGTTCCACACTTTGACTTCGACGGCAATAGATATTTTGTTTTGTTCAACTGTTTGTTCGACAAAGGTAATGTAAAGCAAGCTTGGAGCTTTTGGCTTTTGGTCAAGATCTAGCAATCTCCGGGTTTTGTTCGACGTGTCGTATGTGCGATGG